>CAUHTR010007819.1:0-18875 GCA_959609185.1 Schmidtea polychroa
CGTTTAGCACGAGCTATATTCCAAGCTATCAAAAAACTAGCTTCGTTGGCACTATCATCTTCTCGACTAAAAGAAGACATTAGTCCTTGTTGGTTTTGAAGCCCTGATTGCAATGACTTAAGTTTTTCTGTTCGCAATTTTGAATTGAGTGGATATTGAATTGATAAGTGTGGATGACTTACTTCATAGTGTCGACGTAAATTGGTTACTTTGTAGTTGGAAATTGTAACTTTACAAATAAGACACAACGATTTACCATTATTGTCAATAAAAAAAAACTTTTCTGTCCATTCTTCTTGAAAAGTTCTATTTTCTTGTTTGTATTTTCGTTTTTTGATGTTTTCTGAGGTCATTGTAATAATAAATTTGAATAACTTATATTACTGAAATTTAAACAAAATAATAAAAAGACATAAATTTAATTTTAATTAATTTAAAATTTTAAAATGCTTCATAAAAAATCTTCTTACCAAATTTTTCAAAAAACACGAATAGAAAACTATACTAAAATATACAAACGACCGCAATATTGTACAAACAAAAATACTAACTAATCAAAATTCACTAAATTTCACTAAATTTATTTTCATTGCTTCTCTCTCGTTGTTATAACAAAGCGCCGCCTACTACAAAATAATTTTAAAAAGCAGTAAAATGTGAAAAACAATGTTTCGTTAATTTTTAACATTTATGAAAATACAATTGCAACAAAAAAATTTTTTTTAAAAATTCAGTTGAAAAAATTTCAAAATAAAAAAATCGAATTCAATTTTCAAATTCAATTATCAAAAATTCAATTATCAATGAGCCGCAGTTTACTCAACGAAGAGCCGCATTTGCCCACCGTTGCACTAGTAGCATGAACAGTTGATATCATTGTCTTCAATATTAAAGTTTTGATTAGCTCATTAGCCTCATTTGCTTTGTTTTCCAAGTCTTTAAGACTGAAGGCTCTTTCATCGTGTTGTAAAAAGCCATATGACGTGATTGGCTTTAAACGGTTCATTATTTCCTTCTGTTCATTTTGTCTCTTTCGCTTACAAGCACCACTTTCATATCGCTTAGTCTTACCCATTATTAATTTCACAAAATGTAAAAATAAAATATTATTTAATCAGTAGTGATACTGATATAAAAGAATTCTCACATGTTCTCAAAATACACGTTAACAACGTTTGATACACCCGTTTGCAGTCAATAAACGCATCTATAATATGGGTTGGTGTGTACAACCCATATTATAGATGCGTCATTATTTGTGAGTGAATTTTTTGGAATGCATTTGATTAATTGGCTGACTTCATGTAATGATTCATTAAAGACCATTTCCGGACCGACGCCAAAAAAGTGAAATAGGCCTATTTCGTACAAACCGATTTTTTTAACCTTTAAATAATTTTCCGATTTGCATGAAATTTTAGCTAACATTTGCACATCAAATTTGTCATCTGAAAAGCATTCTAAATCTAATACGTCTATTAAAATAATGAGCAATTCTAATACAGTATCTCAAAACCGACAAAACGGCCTCGTATCCTTTATCTTGATCTTGCCAAACTAGGTCAATTACCTATTACGTAATTGAATATATAATGTTTAAAATTAACTACGTATCTTTAAAATGGTAGTCACCTTCAATATGAAAAAGTAATAACTGTAATCAAATAAGGAATACTAATCTGCATTTACTAATGATCGCAAAGAAATAAATTTCGCATAAAAAACACATTCTTTCACGGAATGCATCAGCTAACTGTTACACGTTACAATTTGCAGAAATACAGTATAGATTTCGGTGAAGAAACTCTTGACTTATGTATACGTATATACGGTATGTATTATATTATATCTATTTGACTTCGACATACATAAAATATATTAAACTATAACTTATTATACAAATATTTGTCAGAATAAAACGGGATGAAAAACAGCACATCGAGAAAAACTGAACAGCCTGGTAATGATAATCTAGTAATAACTGGCAACTTAAAGTCAACTTATTTTCATAGTTTATTAAACCATTGTAACTAAAAAGTTGTGTTCCATCAATGCGTACTCGGAATATTACATAATTTAGATTTGTACTTACTAATTGTTTTTGTTCCTACTTTTATTTTATTATTATTACATATAGTGGCGTAGGTCTAACTATATGGACAGAAATGGCAAAATGCAAGGGGTCCCGATCCGAGAGGACCCCGAGAAACCCTACGTATATTGTTAGAAAACTGAACAAACGAAAACAAAAAAAGTTAAATTTTGTAAGCATTAGTAAAAGAACGAACGTTTTTGAACGTAAAATGCACGTATAGGCTTAGTGTATTTCATGTTTTGGGCATTCAAATTAAAATCGAGTGGTTGATTTTTTTGCTAAGAGACACCTACTTCTTTTAAATAATAAATTTCGTAAGCAGCACAGCTACAAATCTTTTGGTTTCAGGGCCCAACCCCTAAAAAATTGTCAGGGGCCTCACTGCCTCAGACAGTAGTAGCTACGCCACTGATTACATAATTTAGATTTGTAGACTACTTACAAATTGTTTTTATTCCTGATTTTTATTATTACAAATGATTTACAGTTCTTTACTATAAACAATTTTAAATTGCATGCAAGTAGTCGGAGGAAGGAAGCCCCCTAAGATTACGAAGCCCTGGGCTGAAGTCCGCTCAGCCCATATGTAAGTCCGGCACAGATTGGAGTTCTCACTATATACTACTATATATATTATGTAATATATATTATGAATTTATATATCTATTACAGAAGTAGAGAATAATAATTAAAATAATTGATCCAAGTTAACGCATATATAAAAGAATTTATTTATGTAAAAAATAGTATCATTAAAAATTCATGTTTGTCAACTATTTAAGGAGAACTTTTATATTTGGAAAGAGCTTTGACAATACATTTCATCATAATATAACTATACAAAATTTCCTCATTTTGATTTATGCATCACTAGGCTGATCATTTTCCTGACAAGGCAAAAGATAAAGAAAATAATAATGTAATTTTAATAATTTTTATTTAACAAGTGAAGAGAATGCAGATATATTTTATATAACACATTAAAAATATTAAAAATAAATATAATTTTCAATTAATTCATTAAGTAATTATAAAATTGTTATTATTAACTCAACTGCTGTACATGGATTGACAAATGCTAACATTATACCGGTTAAATAAATTGCTAATAATGATTAATTAATTTTATCGTTACGCTAAATGATTGGATAAATTTTATGCAATATTTACCTTTATTATAAAAGTAAATTTACACATTTATAAAATATTTCCTACAAGTTCCACCTAGCTTATGTTTTATTTATTATCTAAAATCAATGTCAGAAATCACTGAACAGTAGTAAATGCAAAGTTAAAAAAGGACAGTATTGAAAATGTGAGACATGTAAAGCTGCGAGAGGAATAATCAGCCTATTCGTGGTCCAGATTAAATATTCCGCTCTTTTTCATAGTTTTCTTCAAGACATCATTCAAACAACGAAATCTATTCCAACTCCACAATACTCATCAAATGATTTTCAAACAATTAATCGGTTTGTTAATTAAATAAAATATGATTAATATAAAATCAATTTAGTTGCCAAAACTGACAAATGATAAAAAGAAAAAAACTAGTTTTAAGTGATGGATTTTTATGAGAAATGATAATTAAAATACCTGAAACCAGCTGATTCGTAATTTATCCGGCAAAGTGTCCACATTGAAATTCTGGTAAACGGTTTTCTCTAATACTTTTCCAGTTTGAGTGATAAATTTCATCGTTTCCAAATGTTCTTCATAGACGGGACAGCTTCC
Source organism: Schmidtea polychroa (assembly GCA_959609185.1). NCBI lineage: Eukaryota > Metazoa > Platyhelminthes > Tricladida > Dugesiidae > Schmidtea > Schmidtea polychroa. The sequence goes on from CAUHTR010007819.1 coordinate 3,830, forward strand.
TAGTTGATCGGGCGAGTATACCAAGCATTTCTCGTCATATATTGTTGCAGCATTTCCCATAATTATTTGATCGACAAAATTTTATTATAATTGATTATACATTTTATATTTCTTTATTCTTTTTTGTTATTTATTATTTATATATTTGACACAGAGTTCATTTCTGATGATTTTTTCAAAGTTTTCCTTATAGTAATAGTGACACTTCAAAATATTTTTTTAATTTTAAAATTCCATCTGTTGGATATCATGAACCATTATCTGTTAAACTCAGTTAAAGATATGATATGTATCCCAATTTTTCAAATCATATCTATCTACTTATTAATCTATAAGGATTTTAGGCTTGTTGTATTTGTCGATGAAATGAGAAATTAACAACTACCAATATGAGTTCCAAATGATATAAATCTTATTGACTTAACAGAAATACATCTTTTCCAATCAAAAAATTTCACTGCTATAATAATAAATGAATTTATGACTTTCCATAATCAAATCAAAATCAAAAACAAGATCAGAAACTTCAAATTATATTTCCCTTTCAAAAACATAAAAATGACCAAACATATTACATACACATTGTAAAAGACCCAAACTAGCGCGCCAAACAAAGAAAATACACTCAGAATATTAAAATTGACCATAATTCCCCTTAAAACTTAAGCGTTTATCCTGAATAATATCATTTATCTTTCTCCGTTTTATACGTTTAGTTTCCACTTTCTCTCCTTTTTGTGTATATTCTGATAATCTTTTTTCCTTCAAAATGAATTTTCACTACTCCAATCTTTCCGTCTGGTCACGAAAACCTTACTGTTACTTTATATGCATATATACTTTATATACAATCTAAGGCGGTTTATTAATTCTCATGTAAGATAAATTGTTATTCCTATTCTTCGTGTCGGATAAACAATTTAATAATCAATATTGAAATTTTATTCACAACACAAGTTTTTACAATATTTATTCACTCGTCACAATTTCGTTCTTTCTCTACACATCCGTAATATTATTCTCAGAGAGGGATTTTAATTCGTTCTTTTTATATTTTCTTAAACATATCTTTATTTTTATCTTTTTATCAACCAGAATAACAATGTTAGCAAAATATACCTCTTTATGAAATAACTTTAATTGCCTATTTATCTATTTTAGGGCTGGACAAATTAATTAAAAATTAATTAATTGAATTAGGAACTTAAAGATCAAGATATCACGGATTAATTAAAAGGATTTTACTAATTAATAAAATTAAATTAATTTTTATTTTGTTAATTTAAATTATTTTCTAAGCGTTCAATTTTACTAAAAATTATATAATTTTCAAAATTACAAAATATATATTCCGAATTTCACATTTTGAAGTTAATAAATAATAATTTAATAATTTAATAATATCCAACAAAATTTGTTAGTTGCTTTAAAATATCAGATTAGGAAATTAAATTTTTTGATTAAGAATGACAAGAAAAATTTAATTAAATTTGTGATTTGGACATTTCGCCAATGAATTTAGAAGTCCATATTCTCAAAAATGATTTTAATAACACTATATTAAAAAATTTCAACAGCAAAGACTTATTTTGATTATGAAAAATGAAAATAAAACATTTTAAACAAAATTAATATTAATTATATTACGGGAAAAAGAAAATTATCAAACAACTCTCAAAGTTTGATACATGTCGCTTATTAATAATACCTATAGGGTACAGAAGCTTTAACTGTAGCTAAACCTGGCCTACATCCAAAACATGTTTTGCTATGCATTTGGTGGGATTGGAGGGGGTAGTTTATTATGAGCTACTTCAGCAAGGTGAAAAAATCAATTCAACGAAATACTGTTGCCAACTAGACAATCTAAACTTTAGAATAATAATAATAATAATAATAATAATAATAATAATAATAATAATAATAATAATAATAATAATAATAATAATAATAATAATAATAATAATAATAATAATAATAATAATAATAATAATAATAATAATAATAATAATAATAATAATAATAATAATAATAATAATCAAGGAAATAAGGCAAAGTTTTAATAATTGAAAAACGTCAACTAAATATATTGAATAACATCTCGCTATATATTTCGACCTTTTGACGCCTTCTTCAGGCTAGAAATCGTATAAACGATAACTAAATGAAAATAAGGAATATTACTAAATTGTATCAAACTAAAATATTTTAATATTTTCCCCCTTTTTGAGGAAAATAAACATTTATTATCAAATAAAATTATTTTTAAAAAACGCAAAAAATTGTTTTCATTATGTCAAAAAATTCAAGTTAAATTTAAATTTAAAATTCTTTTTAAACAAAAATATTTTAAAAAACAACAAAATTAATCCCTGACACTATACAACGTTCAATTATTTAAATATATTAAAAATCCTTGTAGACTGAGTTCTTTGAATATTAATTATAGGATTTAACGATCTAATCAACAAAGTATAACAAGTTACTCGTTCCCAATAGTCACTCAGAGTTTTCGTAATAATATTGAAATCAGAAATACGTATTTTTTACTGGTCTACTTCCTAAAATGATCACTAACGTAGGTCAACTCATTCCATTCACAATGCTCAGGAACTCGAATACATAGATGACGGGCAATTTCTTTAATTCATGTGAAATGACATCCATTACATGAAAATTGATACACAAGTTCAGAACTCAGATCAGCTGGAGTGGGAGAAAAAAGATGATACCAAAATAAATTTATGATCCGTAGTGATTAGATCGAATTTTTACAGATTCAGAACTTGAAAACATACTAAATTCAAAGTCAATAGAAACATTATCTCTAGACAAACCTGTGTAAAAAACATGATTATTCGACGATACATTTATCCCAGTTTTTTTTGTCTTACGCTGAAGTGACGCCCCTGTATTGAAGTCCAATTTATGCGAAAACATTATCTTTATAACGAAAAATAATAACAATTTATTAATTCACAAAAATTTGAATTTTATAACATATTCATCCAGTTTAATTAGAAATTTCATAAATATAGTGATTTTTAAAAATATCCAAAAGTTAACAACAAACAAACTCTAAATAGTATGAAAAATAGTTTTATTAGATTAGCCTATTAAAACAAATTTTTAAAATAATTTCACTGTTTGTTTTTTACTTTTCAACTGTATATATGTAAATAAAAGCCTCTCAACAATGTCAAAATTGTCTCTAACAACACGAAAATTTTGAAGTCGCAATAATTAAAAAAATAAAAATACCACATGTAAATTTTGTTTTTATATACAGTTAGGTTAACTGATTTAATTAGTTCATAAGTTCATATTTCTAATATCTACAATTAAATCTCTATAATAAAATTTATTAAATAAACAATAACTAATTAATCGCGTGTGTCAAATAAAACCCATCAAAATAAAAACCAGTAAAAACTTTCAAAAATTAAAAATTACAGCAGCCAATTAAAATTTTTAAAAATATTTCCAATGAGATCATTTTAATATTGATTTTAAAATATTTAGAAAATGGCAATTAATTTGTCGAAATATATTGTAAAAAATATATATTTATAAATTGGGTTTTTATTATTTGTAGTTGTATTAATTTTTTAATTAAATTATTTTTTAAAAATAACAATATACTTTTAGAAAAAGACAAAACGGTGGGACAAATGTTAGCAAATCGTAATTTCAGGTCATTCTAATCTAGTTTAGCAGCCGATTAGTGGTACAAATTTATTTATATAAATTTTATTGCACACAATCAGCAAAATATATTATTTTTTTGGTCACCTTTGATCTGTTTTCATATTTTTTGATTTTGACTTGACAAATGAAAGGCCGAAATTTTGTGTTGCATTGAATTAATTTTTGATCTATTGTCATAATGAAAATAAATGAAATATCAAAATGTTTCTCTTGGATTCGCATTCTCAGGAATTATGGAGGCTGTAATGGAAGAAGGGAGGAGAGTCCATTCCACAATGAAGTTTTCACATATCATTAATAGGCATGAAACTTTTACCTGCAACATAAGCAAAACAAATAGTCGGGCGGAGGTGCTCAAGATATGTAATTCAATCGTTTAAGATGAATGCAATATGGCTCACAAGAACGCTCTCGAGAGCCTTGACGTTAATTTGAGAGATCTAGGAGGAAACGACAACTTAATGAGAGGATCTGTAGTACTCTCATGTGAAGAAATTTGTTAAACTTTATCCGTCATATCAAAGTCAAAACTTGCAGATGAGATCTAAGAATATTCAAAACATTCATTTTTGTGGAGATATGTGCAAAAGATAACTTTACAGAAGATGAGTGCTCAAACCTTTTTAAACAAACTATTGGAGATAGGAGGATGTAGATTATCAGTCGAGTCTTCCTGTAGGTTGTACTCTATCCAGATCAGGGTTACCAAGTGTCCGATTTCGCAGGGATTTTCCCGATATTGTAACTCTATTCCGGATTCCCGATAGGTAATCGCCAATTCCCGATTTACCGTATATTTCGATATACCACGAATTGAATTTTTTTTTAAGTTGAACAGCACTATTTTTAAAATTTAACGTCAACTTACGTTAAATAATAAAAAAACTGCATGTCAATTTTTCAATTTTTATGTTTGTTCAGTTTCAGTATGATAAAATGTCTCTCCTGCCAGAATGATAATAGTTCGATTTAATAATAAATGTCGCAGTGCTATAATAAACTTTTTATTATTAATTATATTTATTATTCTTATTGATATATTTCGTCGCGATGTGTTTTAATTCTAATGTGTATTAACGGTTTGTTTTAATTCAGGTTTATTTTAAAAAAAGCTCAGAAAACGAAAAATATTAAAAGAAAGTTTAATGCAATACTAATATTTATTTTCTTTTAGTTGTGAACCATTTATATTAAATTCTTCCTGGTTTCGTTTGAAAGTTTACAATATTTAACTCTTGGTCTTGAACTATTTTCTGAATTGCTTTTGGCTTCGGATATATTATTAACATCAATTGGGGTATTTTATTAATTTTTAATTATAAGCGCTGAACAGTATCTGTACTTTTATAAATTCGTATAAAATTTTTAAGATTTGAAATGTTGAAATTGACAGATAAATGGTATATATAAATATATATAACGTACAATGAATGTTTTGTTTATGTTATTTTTGTTTTTTATAAATACATATTGAAAGGGTAGAATTCACGTTTAAGTTACAACTGAATAATGCTAATAAACATTTAAATTGTATTTGTCAGATTACATAAATTTTTATATAAATATTTAAATTAATAAATTAAAGTAAGTTTAAAATATAAAAATAAATTAAAATATATTAAATATTAAAATAAATTAAACCAGCATTGAAATCAGCATCAAAATTAAAATAATAAAAAAGCCTCGAACAGATTGTTTGAATATTACAAAAAAGAGCAGTTTTTTGAATAAAATAAATTTAGTAATTTTATTTGGTTAATTTATTAATTATGGAGATTGAAAATGAATTCGACGTTGTTGTGGCTAACACATATATTATTGGTAACAGATTTATTCTTTAAATAAAAAAAATTTAGATTTAATTTTTTTTTATTAAATCCCGATATGTCATTTAGGAAAACTAGCAACCCTGATACAGATATTTTACAAAGCTATCACAATTTGAATTGAATGAGAGCGAGGGAAATTCTTGCTGCTGAAAATGATGATATGCTTGAAATAAATAATCAAATACTTTCCACGTTACCAAGCATAGTAACTGAATACAAATCTTTCGATACTTTAGTAATTACGGATGAGGTCGTCAATTACCCAACAGAGCTCCTTAAGTCACTTGATCCTGTTAGATTGCCACAACCCCGTCTTTTACTTAAAGTAGGATCTCCAACTATTTTATTAAGTAACCTTGACCTGCAACCGCACAACACTAATTGTAGCAACGATGTTGATAAATGTAATTGAAAATACTGTTTTAACAGGAAATGAAGCAGATCAAACTGTTTTTATTCCAAGAATTACACTAATTTCAACGGATTTCCCTTTAAACTTTAAGAGATTACAACTTTCAGTGAGACTTGCATTCTCAATCACGATAAATGATAAGGGTAGTTTATTAAGTCCTGTGAAGTGAATTTAAGATCGCCATGTTTCTCACCAGAGAAACTCTATATTGCATGCTCTAGTGAAGGTTCACCACAGAATTTATTTATTCTTGCTCCAAAAGGTGAAATAATTATTCTTATTAACAATCAAGTTTGATAATGAAATAATTTTATATAAGTTTATTTTAGTGTTATAAATTATACCAGTTATAGTAATTTTTTATTTTTTACTAAATATTGTGATAGATATTCGGGAAACGCCGAGTAAGCAAATAGTAAATAAATAAATATAAAAAATCGGTTCAAATCAAAACAAAATTGATATATCAAATGAATTTTATGGCTAAGTCGATTAAAACAAAAAAAAATCAAAACCACTTGTGAAATTTCAGTACAGTAAAAATGGGACAAGTTTTTATTAACTCCATAAAATGAAATCGAATTGAAAAATTTAATTAAATCTCTCGCAAACAATTTGCTCTGCGAAATAAAACAAAAACAAAATATTTATAAAATTTCAGTTTCGGTTTTGATTTTTAGATTCAGTGACTCGAATACTGCTATGACAATGATCTCGGATCATTAATCATTTTCTGATTTTACAGTTCACTCGTGCACCAAAACCCAATGGCACTGTCAACCTTGAATTTTAATTGGTAACTATAATTGATCTTTGATTTTTAATTTCATTACAACACGTTGATCCAGTTTTTGTAGGTCTAGAATTGAGCAGCATATCGGATTGAGGCAATCAAATCTGGAACACTGGCAGACTTTTGGAGTTTTCTTTATTGATTTTTGGAAATCAAAATTTTCCTTTAAAATTATTTTTTAATTTTCTTTATTTTTAATTATTGTTTCAGATAATCGGTCCTTATTTTATATCATTGTTTATTATTTGTCACAATAATACAGTTGCCATAGGCATACATTCTTTTCAGATTTTAAATCAATAATTTGTTGAATATTTGTCTATAGTCTATAAAGGAGATTAATGGTGTGAAAGATAAAAGATTTTAATAATAAAACGTATTTTTATAATAACTGGGTGGTCGAGAAATTATATATAAAAGCATAATTCAAATAAATGAGTAAGTCATTTTCGAAGTGTTTTAATTGGTTTAAATTGTGATATATTTTGAAATCAAATCATGTGAAGGACAAGGTAAAGAAAAGAAAGATTCAATTAGAGAGGAGGATTTTCTTAATTGATAATAATGAAAAACTGTTATTATATCCTGTGCAAATGATATAAAAGTTTCATAGGAGAAAGCATGTAAAATCTCCAAATTAATTTTTTGGCCTTTTGTTGATATTTGTAGAAAGTTTTGGTTATGAAAATTTTTAACAAAAAATAATAAAAGTAATAAAATCATCAAAATATAAAATTGCAGGTCGAAGAGAACTGTTTCATAGTTCAAAAATTTCGTTTTTGTTTATTAAATAAAACCTAAACCTACAGAAAGTTCTTTTTATTTAATTTAACTGTTACTTTAATCGTCTTCCAGGCTTATTAAAAATGACAAAATAATAAAATAAGATTTGTAAAAAATAAATAATGTTATCAAAGCAATATTAGATGATTTGTGAGACAAATCAACAATCAGAAATGCTGGTTGAAGAAACAGGATTGAGTAAAAAGTAAAAGAAAAAAGAATATTAAATAAAAAGATAAATAACTGAATTAAAACTAATAGGACCAATAATGCCCAACTCAACCAATAAGATGCGGCCCGTATTGTAAATATTTATTTATTTTGTTTGTCGAATTATATCAATAAATTGAAATATTTCTAAGATAAATAAACTGTAAAAATTAATTAACCTTTCAATTCTGGATTTTTAAATTTGAAAAATTTTTTTTTAATTATTATTGATGGGAAGCTTATCAAGATCTTCAAAACCAAATTTGAACTGGTTTGCATCTAGTGATGATATCTAGTGATAAGAGCAAAAATATGGTCAGGCACAGTAAATATATCCCTGTAAATATTACGGTGGCAAATGGCTCTGGCAAGGCCGAAAGGGTTAATTTATTCCTACAATTAATCTCAAAGAACACATTTGAAGTGAGTAACAATCAATAAAATCCAGTCAACTCATTCTCATGGTAAACCAAGCAGATTTCTATTTTTTGACACTTAAAAAATATTCTTTGAGTAGTTTTTGAATAAACTATAAATTTCTAAAATTTATTACTTTAAATTATTTATATTGAGAAATTATATTTTTTAATTTTTACTTTTAGGTGGAATTTCATTATAATGGCTCCAATACCGTTTTCGTTTTCAAAACCGAAATTTTTCATAAATTATTTACAACTGAGTAAAAATGCTTCGAAAGTTTGATGGAAATAATATGTTTTCAATATATGCAATTAAATTATTTATTAAATAATAATTTTTAATGATAATTAAAAAATAATAAATTTATTAAGAATGATGCGGATGATGATGATGATCATAATAATAATAATAATAATAATAATAATAATAATAATAATAATAATAATAATAATAATAATAATAATAATAATAATAATAATAATAATTATTATTATTATTATTATTATTATTTGTATTAATATTATTATAATACGGTATTATATAAAAGTATGTATTAAATAAAATCCAAACTCGAACATACAATAGAAGCACAATTTATAAAACTGTTTATCAATCCAAAACTCATCGCGGACCGCAAAATATCTGCTTTTTTACGCAGTCTGGTGATAATATTATTTTGTATTTAAAAATAATTCTTTTTTGTTAAAATAAAACTGTAAACTGCATTGAGCAATAAATATTTGTTATTTATTTACCATTGTTTTTTTTATTCTAGTCCAATCTCAGACATAAGCATGTGCAGTTTCACTTTCTCCCTACCGGCGGTTGAGAAACACTGATTAATACTATTTCCTCGTTGCCCAATCTAAAATGAAATTAATATTATTAGTTTAAAAGTTATTTTTGATACAGATCAATTATGCACAATTACTTCTTATTATTGCACAAACAACCATTACCACATCATTCATCTAGGTCATATTGACCTGATTAAATATTAATTTATTGTATTGTTTTCAAATAAAATATGTTAGAAACAGATACAAAACGAGTCACATCCGTGTGACATAGTTTAGATAAGAATGTTGTTTATAAATTAAATGAGAGTTGAGGAGCGTGTTCAGTTACATACATGTTACACATTTAATCAAGCCTGTATTTAATTATTCACGCAATTTGTTATGCATGTCAAAAATATGTTTGTATATATGCATCAGGCACTGTTCAAATTTTTCTGCTTTTCGCAGGTTCAATTTAGAAATAGTGTATTAAATTCTATTTTCAACAACATTTAATAAACGTAGTTTGTTTATTAATTTGTTGAAAAAATAATTAATTAAATTATTGTTTATTGAACAAACTTTTAAAAAATTATTGAAAATAACTAAGGAAGACTTAGATGTAAGAGAAACTAATATAGGTTGTTTGAAAGTAAAAGACAGCAAGTATATAACAAATAAATATATTCCAAAGATATCAATGAACATCTTATTGTCGTCATCGAAAACTTCTCTACCTTTGAACTAAATATGTGGCAGGTCTAGCATATCAAGATTGTTGGCAATATTGTTTCTACGAAAGATGTGTAATGGCATTTCTTTCATGATCAAGAACAGAAAGAATGTGTAAGAAGTATTTCATATCAAGATAAATAATTCAAAATTAGAAGAAGTGGAATCTTATATCTACTGGGGATGCCATAACTCGAACTCTACAATAAACCGGCTTACAAATAAATATTTATCTATTACAGGTAGATAACGTCAAAGTGAAACGTAAAGAATAGGTAATCGATGCGGCAAAGAAAAAGATAATTCAGAGCAACAAGCGATATTTAACATAGTATTGCGTCAATATTGATACTCCAATATTAACTTTGAAAATAAAAAAAATCCAAACATTTACAAAAGAAACTTTTATCGTTAAATCTCATTCATAAATGACAAACTCAGCTTCAAGATGCTCACTAAGCATCCAGTTCGTATGAAACATGAACCCTTCGCTTACGCATTAATCACAGCTCTGCTTGATCATAATTAAATCATAGTCTCTTAATCTAAATACTGAAAATAGATGATGACAATTTTTTGGATTGAAATAAATTTTATAATGACTTCCAAAATTTATAATTACAATTTAAATTTATTATTAATATTATTATTATTATTATTATTATTATTATTATTATTATTATTATTATTATTATTATTATTATTATTATTATTATTATTATTATTATTATTATTATTAATTTTGTTATTATTATCATTAGTTTAATATAAAAGTAGGTTTCCAAATATATTTAAAAAGATAATAAATTAACGTTTCGTTAATTTAAAATTTAAATATTTTGTGTTATTATAAAAATAAAATGAAATAATATTTGCCTGTTATTGTGAGGAAAATATTATTTATGAGCAGTAAATGATCTGCGGAATACACTGACATGTGCAAACAATAGGGAAAACAATTACCAAGAAAAAAATCCATTTTCAAATATTGAATTATTTTTAATTTTCAGTGAAATGAGAAGCACGCCATGGGCGATATTGATTGTGCCGGTGCTCGGGAATCAAATTTTGAAAATTTACACAAATAAATCAATAAAAATTGAATTTTGTCCTCCCATTCCACCAGATTAAATATCCATTTATAAAACCTTTTATCTGAAATATTTTCAGAATTTATTAAATAATGAAAAGATTTAAAATTTAAAAATTGAGATGATTGATATTTAGGAAATTTGGATTTCTCTTTTTTTATAGGATTTCAATAGGACTAGAACTCTAATCTAAAATTTATTATTGAGATATTCCTTTATGACTGACTTTGATAATCTGGCCTGAGTAGCAACTTTGATTTCAGGAACTCCTGATTCTTAGTTAAGCATGTTGAAATATAATTTGAAAAGAAAAAAAAGGGAAAAGTCAGGTTATATAAAATGCCCGTGCTCTTTTGACAGAGGTTGTTTTTGCCAAGGGCCCTTATATCAGAGGTCCTTTTGTCGGGCCTTTTTGACGGAGCCGTAATGTCGGGGTACCACAAATATGTATTTCACTTTTTATACTTAATTTGATTTTTATTTAACTTAAATGGAAAATATTTATAGATTCTACTTATATTAATAAATTTTATAAAATAACGATAAAAGTTTGACCAGGCACAACCATTCAAATAACAAATGTACAAATTCTGAGAAATTTTGTCAACTCAGTTAAATATAGACTTCAATAAATTCTTCATTTTTACTTATTCATAAAATCCGTCTTAACTTATTTTCGGCGCTGTAACAAAAACGCACAGACAAAAGCGCAAAGATCAAGATAGAAATTATTATATATAGTTTGAGTTTATCCGACAGAATGTTTTGTCCTTCTATGTGTACTGGTCGTAAGGGCATTGGTCGTAATGGTATTGGTCACACTCAACCCCCACCCGACACTCCATTCACAACTCTTTCAAAGATTCTTAATAAAATCCTCAAAAATCTTTTAAAAGTTTTTTAATTTGTCCTGCGCGCTTTTGTCGCGTTACCCTTATTTTCATATCAAACTCATTTTCTCAAATCTCCCAATCATTGGACATTTTGAAATGTTCTTGGTGGGTCCTTCACCTAAAACTTCATATTCCTGAGAACAGAGTTTACTGAATAATTAAACCATATTCATTAGTAAATGTTTTTTATTTTTTATTTATTTTTCATAAAATAATGTCAAAAGGCAAACTTAGGAGTAGCTCATATTATTTAGACTTGTTTAAAACAACAAAATCTATTAAATAATATTTCGCGTAAAGTTCATTAATTTAAATCAAATGAGACAAACAAATTTGATGTGGAAAACAAAAAATAATGCCCAATATCAATATTGTTTCTAAAATTAGTTTCGGGTGTTATTTTTCCACTTCATAATGTAAATTCGCCAGCAAAAAAAATGATTCAATTATATTTTGTCAGAGTTTTACAATTAACCATTTCACATTTCTACGTTCGTTCAAATTGAAATATTGTCGCTTTGAACTGAACAATTCTGTTAAGAAAATATTTCCACCCAACAAAACTCGTAAGAGATTTTTACAGAAAAAGAAATTCTAAATAAAATATTCAATTTCAAAAAAAAAAAAGAGTAAAAATCTTTCGATTTGTGATTGGTCTATGAATGTCTGTGATAATCCAAAACGATAATTGGTTAAGAGACCTCGCTAAGTATTTTCATTTTAATAATTTAATTTAATTCAATACGACGAAAAAGATTTTGTTTTTAACATGAACTGAAAGAACCAAACATCGAAAGAAAAACTTATATATTTAAATGGTGTTGTTTTATCAATATGAAAACGTTACCGAATCTCAGATCGCTCGATTCTCGCCGAGACTATCATGGATTCAGTTTTATATAACCGCCTTATTCTTGGGGACTATAATTCTCTGGACTATTATTGGCAATGTTTTTGTTGTAGCGGCAATTGTCCTGGAGCGAACTTTAAAGGTCAGTTAAATTTTCATTATTTAAATTATTTGTTTAAATATTTAAAATAAAAAAATAAATTTTTAAATAAACATACCACATCATTTTAAAGGCTTTAAATTATATATTTTGAAAAGGGCAGTGCCTAAAATTCGTGAATATCAAAAAAGAAACATTGACAATGTCAATTGAAAAGAAATCAGAGTTAAAAATTGAAAAAAAAGTTCTTTTATGGAATTTACAGATTATTTTTATTTCTGGTCTCAAATTCACGAACCGGAAAAAATTTAAAGACACAAGAAAAACGAATTTTGTCTTAAAATTCATTAAATATTTCCAAAATAACTACGCAACTTTTTACTGGTTTGAAATGATTATTAGCTTGAATTAATTTAAACAAATTTTATTTTGTTATTTTACGAATCATATTTTTCGTGTTTTTCTTTTAAATTCAATTTTAATTAAATTTTAAATAATTCATTATTAAATTAAATTGGCCAATAAATAATTTTTTTTTGAAAAAAATAAAATTTCACAGTTGATGAAATTTAAACTAATAAGAAAAAATTTAATTTATTTCCTGGGCAGATAATATTAACACTCCCGGTATTGATTTCCGATTTCCCGATTTATTTTCTAATTTTAAATCAAGAAAAATAATATTGTTTACTAATATCTAATAAAATTAGTTATTTTTTAATATTTCATCTAAATATTTAAACAAATTTTGTTTTATTGGACAACTTAAAATAAAACAATTTAGGCATTTGAATATTATTTAAAAATTATATTTAATAATTTTTTTTTGAATAATTTTAAATAATTACTATTTTAATATTCTTTAATTATATGCCGATTTAAATGATATACAGTATCTTACGGATATAGTAAAGTCGGATATTATAAAAAATTTTAAAATTAGTTTGCGGCAATAGCGCTTGTACTGTATCGTGCATTTAATTAAAGGAAATTGGAAAAATATATTTTATTATATTCGGAAGTTATTGTATTTAAATTCATTTTGAAATTCAAATTAATTATCAATTTATAGTGCTTTTTCGTAACCAAACAATTTACGCGAATATTTTAAAAATTTTCGTGCTCTTGCCATAATGCATTGGCACTAAATGCCCACATATAATGTGTTAATATAACCCTTTCAATTCCATAGGTGATTGTGGATATATTCAGGGATGCTTTCCTACCGGTTCGCACCGGTTCGTGCGAACCGTTAAATGTAAATTCTATGGTTCGTGCGAACCGGCTATTAAAATAAGAGAAAAAAAAATTATTGATTTTGTCAAAAAAAAATACGCAAAAAAAAATTATTTAAATAAAATTTATTTACCATTTGGTGCAAAATTATATAAACAGTTTGAAAATTTTATCTAGTGGATAGAGGCCGAAAAGAATTTTGATAAATTTCGAAAAGTTTTTAATTTTGATATCGATAAGAATGATTTCCGTGATTATGTAGAAAATATAATAAACAATGGCTATCAGCAAATTAGTAAAATTGCAGAAAACATTCAAAAAGCGAAAAATATGGTTAATACGGTTGCCGTTAGCAGTGCTGAAGCAGAACGAGGATTTTCATTGATGAACATCATAATTGCTGATATAAGAGCCAGATTAACAGTGCAGACAGTGTCAAATTTGATGACATTAAACTTAGTTGGTCGTGCATTAGAAACTTGGAACGCAGTTCCCTATGTAAAAACTTGGTTGAGGAACCATAACTCGGCAGATGATACCAGGGTTAAAAAATCTAAACCGAAAGAATATACTGAAAATCAATTAGCTATTTGGAAATATTTTAAATAATATAATTACTTTATAACAATAGTATTTACTAATATATGCAATTTCACAATTTTTTTGTTATGTTCAGTTTTTTTTTATGTAAATTTTCTATCTCTTGAAATGAATAAATAAAATAAGTGGTTTTTACCTCGTTGAATTATTTTTTTATTCTCTTTTATCCTATTACATTATTGTTGCAAAGAATATGAACGATAGATAAATATTCTTGACTTAGTCTGCTACTCTGACAAACCATAATATTTTGATGGAAATATTAATATTAAAAAAAATAAAAAAATTTGTAAGAAAATATCACTGCGAACCGGTTGATAAATTTTGGGAAAGCATCCCTGGATATATTATACATAATTAAATGTAATTGCAAGCGTAGTTAAACAAATTGAGTATAAATCTGAAAATCATTTAAAAACCCTTTATTTTAGATTTTTTTTCCAATTTAATTTTGTGATGAGATATTTCTTAATAAATAATCTTTCAAAAAGGGAATAGTGCCAATGATCTCTGGATAGTGAATTAAGATATTTTTAAATATTTAACCATTTAAACAAATCGAAAACTTAAATCTTTTCGCCCTTTCGTCACAGGAACCATACGAAGCCGT
>CAUHTR010007819.1:18975-59031 GCA_959609185.1 Schmidtea polychroa
AACATTGTCTATATATTAACACTAGAACAACCAAAAAAACTACTCATTTTGACTTGTTTTGGTATTAGTAGCCAAAGTAAATAAACATTTTCTATAATTAAGCAAACACAAAATAAAATTCCTTATAATAAGCATATATAATAAATATATTCCTTATAGTAAACACACATAATTCATAAAAAAATAAAAAATTGATGATGAATTAATGATAAAATGTAAAACCAATCATTTTGACGGGCCTGGTAGTTTTAGTGTTAAACATGTGAAGTCTAGATTTATAAACGTTATCAAGGTTGCCTAACTCTTTTCCTGGATTTGATTACCTTTTGAAAGAGTTACGAAAAATACATGGTCATCAAAACGATTAGTCGCAACCAGCCGATTAAATTAGCAAAAAGAAAGTTTTATAAATCTTAAAGCAACAGTCTAAACACAAGCTGGTAAACGTTTTGTACGTGAAAAATTTTAATATACTGCAAATAAAATTAAAGATTTTCAATATCCACGAAAAGTTATAATAAATTTTATATATCAGACCTGTTGGGGTAATATATAAAGGCACAAAATAAAATAGAAGCATAGTAAAAATCAATAAAACACCAAATTAACAAAAGTGCAAAAATTAATTAAAGATTTATAAAATGTGAAAACTAATATTGATAGGGGAAAATCTGTATGGTTGAACGCTAAATTATAAAACAAATCCAAAAACAATAATAAAAATAATGGGATATTGGGAAGCCCGAGTCAACGGGAAACCCGAACGATGAGGAAAACCCGGAACCGGCAAATTAGACAATCATCAAAAGAAGTTTAAACGAACTTGACCAATCACCGGTTATGAGTGGGCAAGTTAAATTATTAGGATTTCAAAAATACCAATGAGTTAGAAAAATGATGATAAAAATTAAAATAATGTTTACCTAATATTGGATAAACTCCTTTCAGAAAAGTATAAAAGGAAAAGCTAAAAAGATATGAACCGCCAGTTGGTCAAAGAAAATAATATCAGAGGGTGTTTACGAAAATCCAATAGAAACTAAAGAGAATTAAATATTATCGTACCAGAAAAGGACAACCTACCTTGCGATAAAAAATGTATATGAAAGAAAGATGACTAATTGTAATTGTTTAGAAAAGGAAAGGAGCTTCAACTTATTTATTTCATTATTTTATCGTCATAAATTATCTAAATTTCCTATTTTCTCTATGTACCCATTTTGTTCAAAAGACAGATACGTCAACAATTTACTAAATACTTCCTAAATGAAATCCCTTCAAGTTTTACAAAACATAATTAATTTTGATATTACATTATATTATTAAATAATTATATTATTCTAAATCAATTAAAACAAATATATATATATATATATTATATATATATATATATATACTATATATATATATATATATATATATATATATATATATAAACCAATAATAAATTATAAGAACTTTCAATTTTTACCTCTGAGTTTTTTTCAATTGACATAATATTTATTAAAAATAAATTATTAATAATTAATTATTAATAATTTAAATGATAAATTTAATGAATTTTCCGAATTTCAATAGAGAAATAATTCTGATGTCAGTAAATGTATTTTTGGCAGTTTATTTGTAATTTATGATTTTTGTCAATTTGTGTGCGATTACAAATTTGTATTATACGCCATTAGCTTCCAATTTGAAAATTTTAATAAAATTAATTAATTAAATAATTAAGTAAATTAATTATCACCTAAATAACAAAATATTATGGAATATTTTTAATAAATTAATGAAAACGACATTTATTCCAAATTAAAAATATTCAGTTGGTCACATAATTAATTTTATGTAAGCAAAAAGCAATCACAAATTGAGATAGCGGTACAAAAATAACACTCGATAAATTAGTTGCTGATTGAATACTTACTCTGATCTAATCAACAATATCTTGCATTATATTCTATCCAAATAATTAACATAATTTATACACAAAATATAAAAATATTTGATATTTGTCAAAAGTAAATCAATGTGAACACCTTCAATTACAATTTTTATTCATTTATTACATAAAGATTATAAAATGCATATGAAATATATATTAATAAAAAATATTAATTTTAATAAAATGCTATTTTTATTGTCAATTATGATGAAGCATTTCCCAAAATAATATGCATGTCAATTTAAAGAGAAAAACATAAAAAATATTCAGAGGCGAGATGTTATGTTAAAAAATCTTTTTGCATTTTAATTTATAAGTCTTTGTAAGATAAAACAATCTGAAATAAATATAGAGGTTGAAAGTCATCCTTTTAGAGGCAAAAGAACATACTACAAAGCTTTCAACCTTTAAATTTGTTTTAACAGGTGACGTTTACGTAAAGCTACCAGTAATATTACGCATTTGATGAAAAAATGATTTAAATAATTGAGTTTTATGTACAGGATTGAGATATGGAAACATGTGTTCCATGACCGTGAAAGAGTATGGGAAGTATGGAAATAAATCAAATAATTATATAAATGACCCAAATAGAATAAAAATAAATGTACATGTTGAAAAAGCAAAGTATTCATTTGATCACCGAATTGGAGGAAGACAGTTGAAATATTTTATAGAAAATTAACTTATGCGAATTTATTTTATATACAGGTATGCCTCGTTTTACAGCGCTTCGCTCATAATGCGCTAACATATTTTTTGGCGCTTGTCGCGCTCTTGCAGCAACCATTCGCTGTGAAGCCTTTAATCAGCAAATTTTTCATGCGGTGTTCAATTTGAACGCATCATTCATAACACGAGTATCGCTCTCCAGTTGATCGCCAAATTTAAAAGTGTTAGGTATATTACATATACATATCTTCACTGTATACCCCTAAGACTAGTTGAAAGAAGAGTCGGAAGTCACTTTCAATGGAAAAAAAGTTCGAAATGATTCACTCACTCAAAAAACATCTCCACAACGCTAGACTCTTCACCAAGCAAGAGAATTAGATACGTTGAAGTGTCAGATGACGAGTCTCAACTATCTCCCTCAACCTTCCTTCAATGATATTAATAAAGTTTTTAAAGCTAAAATATATAATTTTTATTTTATATACTCTTCATTACGTATTTTATTTTTAAATTGAAACTGTTATTTTTAGCCTAGCGCTATAAATGATAGTGAGTGAAAAAAAGCAATGACTCGCATTGCGTCGGTGATCTGGAACCATACCGGCCGAGTATTACCGAGGTATAGCTGTAACTATAAAAACAGTGGGAACATTAATGAACCGAAATTTATGGATGGATAGATAGTAAATAACATTGCCTATAAACTGAAGAAAATAAAAAAAATAAAAAAGATCAATGAAAAAGAGAATAAAATATCAAAAAATAAAAGGAAAAAGAATTTACTAAAATTAAAAACAATTAAAATAATTATAAATTTTACTAATTTGTATAAATGGTTAATAAATTGGGATGAATGTCATGACCGCTGGAGTTCAGACCGAAATTTATACACTTATTTAGACATTCAAACTATTTTCAAAGAATTTGACTTGAGAACAAATAAAAAATTGAAATTAATAAAAAGGACGCATGGTGCAAATTTTGTCCTCGCATTTTAATAAAAAACATTACAAATAAAAAAGATAGAATAAATTCAATTGAACTCCACGGAAGAAAAAAATATTTTTCAAACACAAAAATGAACTCGATTCAATTATTAATGTTTCCAATTCCGATTTTAACGGTTTATTAGAGAGAAAAGTCTGAAATGGATTTCGGATTAACGAATATAATTTATGGATGAGATTTTTTACCAAAGAGAGAATTAAAAAAATTCGGTGAAAATATTTCTGTGGATTTTATACATTTATCATTCGGTTTTGTCATATGATAATTGCTGATTCAATGTGGCTTTAGATTTGCTCTGAGAACCACAGAAAATGACTGAGACAAATTTACAGAAAGTTGTTTAAAGCAATTCTGCTATTCCCAGAAAAAAGAAATCATTATAAAATCTTATGTTACTTCGGAATGTTGAGACAAATAAAATTTTCAAGTAATTTTAACATATTTTGTTTCACATTAATAACATTTGAAATAAAATCATGTGGACTATATACAGACTATATTAATTATTATTATTATTATTATTATTATTATTATTATTATTATTATTATTATTATTATTATTATTATTATTATTATTATTATTATTATTATTATTATTATTATTATTATTATTATTATTATTATTATTATTATTATTATTATTATTATTATTATTATTATTATTATTATTATTATTATTATTATTATTATTATTATTATTATTATTATTATTATTATTATTATTATTATTATTATTATTATTATTATTATTATTATTATTATTATTATTATTATTATTATTATTATTATTATTATTATTATTAATACATTGGAATAATCTTTCATATCCATTTCACTCACTGTCAACTGAAGAGATTGATTAATATTAGTGAGCATAATAGGTGATAGATAGTATTGTGTATACAAATAATGATGTTTTTGTGTTGGTATTACGTATTTAAAGTCGGAAAATGTACATAAAGAACCAATATACTAAATTATGTCAAGTAAGAATGTAAAAATTATTATATTTAATAAAATGTTTTTTTAATTTAAAAATTTAATTGATTGTTTAAAAATAGAATTAATTTTTTATTTCGTTAAGATTTTTAAAAATATTTTAAATATAATTTGTTATAATAGAATTTGTCGAAATATTTTGTATAGGTGATATTATATTTGTATTTTTAATATTTAAATCAGTGCCACATTTATGTTAATAATTAGTAATTATTTATTTTTGAAATATATTTTGTCACATATATTAGTATATTTTATACGTTGATAAACATATCATATATATTATTATTATAAACTCAATTATAAAAAAAACATTAAATAAATGTATTTTTAAAGTTTCATTCATTACTATGTTCTTAATCTTTAATTCCAATGTAATATTTTTATTATCATAAAATTTTTGGTTGCTTGTCAAATAATAATAATAATTATTATTATTACTTTTGTCATCGTAAAAATATAGGTATTCTTTGTCATATTTCCCTAATTAAAAAATTTAATTAAACTAATCCATTATTAAAATCAAAAATGTTTTATCACAAAATAAATTTCTAATGTCAATGTCACGAGGAAAATATTTTAATTACATTACGTTTTGTTTTACTACGTCCAAAATTTTTTTTAATTTTCAATATACTTTGTTAGTCAGACAAACATTGATGTTATTTACGTGTAGATAGTTTGTTTGGAATTTTCATATCATTCTATTTGTGTCACGTATCAAAATGTTTAGATACTCTCTAAGTTATAAAACTTAGAAATGTATCAAATTTCTATAGATAAGCCGATAATTGTTGTTAGAAAGAATTAATAAATTGTGTACATAATTACATTTTTCTGGAATCGATTAATTATTTATATTATTAAATTTTATAATCAGTTAAATTTTTCTTTTAATGTTTTGAAATTTATTTTGTTTAAATTAAATGAAATATTATTGTTTAAGTTAGAATATTAAAATATTTCAAATTCTTTTTTTTCTCCTATTAAAACAATAGATAATAAAAATTTCAAAATTTAATTATAATTTATTCAGTTCAAATCGGCATATTATTAATTGTCAAGTTTAAAATAAAACTTTTCATTCGTTTTAAACAATGATCTTGCAATTTTGAAACAGATAAAGGGATTTATTGCATTATTTTTGATGTTGAGAATCTCGATAGAGGAATTATTTATAAAACTTAAATTCAAATAAATAGATAGTAAGCTATTTATGCAGTGTCTATTAAATTTAATATATTTTTGTTTGGCTATTGAGTTGGTGATAATTTTAAATGTTACTCTGACTCCAAGCGTATCTTTAACCGATTCACAAATAACACTTGACAACAGAAATCTTTATTGATAATCACAAATAAACTTTCTCCTTACATTGACAATAAATTCAACACTCTGCTTGGTGACTATACAATGCTTATTACAACACTCGGTGAGGAATAGCACTTGTGTATGACACCGGATTAAAGATCACAAATTACTGATTGGTTTATAAACTGGGACTTTGAGCTGGTTGTTTTCTTTGACTTTCTTCACAACTTTATTCAAATAATCAAATAACTTCTTTTCGTTTTATTTTTCAACTAATTCTTTTCTTCAACTCTTCTCCAATAATTTTTCTCCACAATTATTTCCTTTACAATTATTTTTCACAATCGTTTGTCCAACAACGTTTCGTCCAACGTTGTCTAATTTTCTCCAATAATTTTATCTCTCAAATCGTCTTCCAATTTGTCTCAATTTCGTGTCACTTTTGTTTCTAATTTCGTTCTAATTTCATGTCCACCATTTTTCCCTTATATTGTTCGCTTCTCTTGTGGTACTCTAGATAATCAAGTGTTTTCCATTTTCCTTCTCCTGCTTTCCCTGACTGTCCCAATTTTATCTCTGACAGCTGTCAAGTTATTTTCCCCTTTTCCCTTTTTTGTTTGACCGCCTTCTACCATCAATTCTGTTATCACTGGCAAGCTGTCGAGATAAGGATATTGTTGTTTTCCTTTTTGTACTAATTAATTAGTACTGACCTTGATTTTTATTTTCCTGTTTGACAACTTTTATTTCCTTTCTCTTTCTCTATTTTAATTTCTTTTTACTTCCGTTTTCTTTTCTGAGTTCCAATAGATCTTCCCGTTTGTCATGGCGATCTTCCCCCAGGTAATTTTATTTATTTCTTTATAAATTGTTATTTAGGTATCCTCAACATTTTTATAATTTTTAAAACATATCAAGGAAAAAAGACAGAAAAAGATTTCGATTAAACATGAAAAGAAAGTGGAAAAGAGAAAGAAAGACTTGTTTAATTTTGTACTGGAGTGAACAGAACCGATTGTAAGTCAAAACATTTAATTGAAAAGAACACTGAAAATGGATTACCTATTTATTTTTATGAATTATATTTTTAATAAATATTGTTGTTATTCGGTATACCCGAAAATTTGAGTTGAATAAAACCTTAAATTTTGATCTTAAATTTTGGTTATAATAAAAAGAAATAGAATATTATTATTTTTATATTTTTGATTTTGTTATTATATTATTCAAGATATAATTATTTATTTTAATTTTGTAAAATTATTTTCATTGCGATAATAAAGACTAACATTTGAAGTTTGTTTACCTGCAAAAGTTCTTGTTTTTCAACCGCAATAGTTTCCAATTATGACACTATTATCCGATACGAATTACCAAAAATAATTATTAAAAAAACTATTTAAGCAAGAAACAATAAAAAAATTGCCAAAATTTAGTGAACATTAGCGGGTAGATAGTGAACCTCTGGCTATGAAATTTTTAACAAGGTACTCGCTCTGTTTTTCCTCCAGAATCGTATGAACTAGTACCCTAGTTATGTGTCACTGCGACTGACATATAAAAAAAAATAATGTTAAATAAATAGTTTATTTTACACAAATATCGTCGCTTCACAAATGTATGTAATGAAAATGATTTAAAGGTATTATATTTTCTTTTTGAAAAAATAGTTACCAAGAAGAACTAGGGGCTCGAAAATAATAGAATAATTTAACAACGGGTTCGCGCGAGCCCCTTAAAGCTCATCACTGGTTATATCAATTATAAGAATATAGTATATAGAATATAGTAAGGGATATTTTGGTATCATTGCAGTATCTCGCTCTAAAAAAGCGTAAGAATCATTTTAGACGAAATTTTTTCTTAAAAATAACATCTTTATTTAATTAATTTAATATGTTTCTTATCAATTCAGTTGAAGATCTGAAATTTTATTCCAAGTAGTATATTTAATATATTTAATGATTCACTCTTAATACTTTACATAATTGACAAATACTCAATTAATTTATTCTAACATTTTGATCAATTGGTTAACTATTTTAAAAGATTTATTTAAAGATTGGTTGATTTTAATTTAGATTTGTATATATATACTTGAATGTTTGTACTTATTTAACGAAGTTTTATCAATAATTTAGCTGGTCTAATATTAGTAACTCATTAGTTTGCTAATTGATTAATTATTAATTGTTAGCAATCAATTCAAAGAAGAAAATTAGGCAAATCTTCGGTGAATAAAACTTTGACTTTTTACATATTTCATTATAACTTTGAAATATTTCAATCAGAATATTTGCAAAAATTTTGTAGAGAAAACAGGAAGAATAATTCGAAATTGTATGAAAATCTTTAATATAAAATAAATTAAAATATTAGTTTAGCCGAGTTAATTCGTCACTGCCCCTTCAGGTTAATCCGAGTATAATATTATCCCGTTGGAACAAATATCAAAATTATTGCAAATTTAGAATTGAGTGGAAATCTGTTGTAATTTTGAGTGAGATTAGTGAATTTGTGATTAGAATATTTTATCGAATTTTATTTTAGTTATGATATCCATTAAATTGTAATATATTTGAGATTGTGATTAGAATATTTTATCGAATTTTATTTTAGTTATGATATCCATTAAATTGTAATATATTTGAGATTGTTATAATTACATAATAAATTTGTAAAATTGATTCAAAAATTCCATTAACCAATTATTTAAAGGTATATTTACAAAGACATTTACATAATTAGCAAATAAATTTTAAATAATTTTGAAAATAAAAAAAATGATGTAACTTACTTGATAAAACCAGAACGTCAGTTAATATTGAAAGTTTTTATACAAATAATATGATTTGAAATCATTGATTTCCAGATATAATTAATAATATTAAAAAAACAGGAAGCCTCTTTAAATTAAGTTATTTTTGTTTTGGGTTTTTCCAACATTGTTTGAGCACATCTATTAAAATGTGTTTAAATTAATCGAAAAATAGAATGGTTTGGGAAATCCACGGGATGGGGGCAAGTGCCCCCTTGCTCTCCCTTACGGACGCCCATCGAATTTCATATTTTTAAGTCGTTTATCCTAGAAAATATATAAAGATTAACAATATATTTAAATTTCTAATTAATATATTTTAAACAATCATTCATCATTTTTTTTAATAAATTCATTAAACTATTATGAATTTGAAAATAATATTTAAAATTTAAATTTAAAAAATAATCAATTTGAAACTTTAACAAAATCGATAAATAATTTTATTAACCCACTTCAAATAATAAAAGCTAATCATTTGGAAAGATTGAAAAATGACAAAACCTATTGAAACAACTCTCAGCTAACCATCACAATAATCATCGTCAGTCAAATGAAAAAATTTGCCATAAATTTTCACGACATTGAAAAAAAATAAATTAAATGTTAAATATTAATTGAAATTATTGTAGCAAAATCTATGAAAAAATTCTTATTTTTATCACCAGCCTCCCAGTCGTTTTAAACATTACAATAGCAGCTTTTCTTTTTCATTTTTTATGTTTTATATATTGGCTCGTTGAAAATTGCACTCATTGTAGTCTTTTGATGAATTATTTATTCGTTTCTCCGCAATCTATTGCATTCATGACGCAAATCGGCTTCATTTTTCGATATATCAAAAGAAAAAATATTTTTTTACTCTTGATATTTATGTTGAAATTGAAAATAACTTTTTCAGAATTTTTCTTTCAAGTTGACTTATAATTTCTTTAATAATATTAATAATAATTAAGAAGAATAATTTTTTTGCCAAAGGTTTTCGCCAATTAAATATTTTGCAGCAAAAGGCTCATCTTATCATTTACTTGCTAAACATTTAACTTATAATGCCACCAAGAAACTATCATTTTCTAATAATAATAATAATAATAATAATAATAATAATAATAATAATAATAATAATAATAATAATAATAATAATAATAATAATAATAATAATAATAATAATAATAATAATAATAATAATAATAATAATAATAATAATAATAATAATAATAATAATAATAATAATAATAATAATAATATAATAATAATAATAATAATAATAATAATAATAATAATAATAATAATAATAATAATAATAATAATAATAATAATAATAATAATAATAATCCCTTGATAAAATATGGCAGTGTCCCCGATTACTAAAAATTTATTTTGATTACAAAGTGAAAATTAATTCCGGGAGCATATTATACATAATAATGTTATTAAATCAATTTTGTCTCAATGAAAAAGAAATCATTGGAAATTCAAAATTATATATTTTATAATAATTTAACGTTTAGAAGAAGGAAACCAAAATATTTTAGAATATTTCTAGCTAGTGTACCAGAAAATGAGGAAAGGATTTTAAACAATGAAAACATAAATATTAATAAACTTTTTGAAATGTTTCCCAGTAGAATTTGACAATTATAGGATAAATTTGATGATTAAATTAATTAAAATTTATGTCCTATAAATTTTATTAGTATGAGAATTTTGATTAAAATTTAATGTAAATTTTAGGAAAATTAATAATAATAATAATAATAATAATAATAATAATAATAATAATAATAATAATAATAATAATAATAATAATAATAATAATAATAATAATAATAATAATAATAATAATAATAATAATAATAATAATAATAATAATAATAATAATAATAATAATAATATCAAAATGTATCCTACAAAATACATAAATATAATTGGCAGCAAATGAATCATTTGATAAAGACAAATCAATTTACATTGAAATAAAAATGTCATGTCGATTAAAGTTAAGTTTTAAATTAGTTTTGTTTAATATATCATTTACAGTTTTCACATTTAAAAAAACAAATGAATTCTTAAAAATATTTCCTTAAAATTTAATCATTGTTTTATTCAGCAATTGAAATGTACTATATAAGTATTAAATTTCATTGTAATAGCCATAGCAAAATTTAAAAAAAACAAAAATAAAAGTAACTAACTTTTACTAAATAAAGGTAAAGTTGTAAATAAATAATTAATTTTTATTTTTAGTTAAAATATTTTTGAATTTTATTTACTCGAATGAACTTTAAAATGTACTATAAAAATTATTTACAATGTCAAAAAAAAACTATTTCTAATATTTCTTGTTGTTTTTTTAATTTCAACTCTATAGAAAGAAATAAATTCCAATTTTTTCGAATCTGTAAAGTTAAAACAATATTAAATTCATTCAAGTTTTTTTATTTTCATGCGGTTTTTATCAAAAGTTATATTACAATATTTTTCTCATATTTCTGTTAATTCGGATGCTCTTTGTAGCGACATACAATTAATTCGAATAAAGAATTTATTGAAATTAACATTGTCATATCTTCTCCAATAGTCAATATACCGACGAAAGCACGAACACTTGATCTGGAGATTGTATGGAGATTGTTGAAGATCTTAACCATCATCAGAGAGATCATTGCTAATAGGACGAAAGTTTCTGTTTCTTGAATTTCTGGCATATTTGATTTATTGATTTTTACTCGATTTGATGATTGCGAAGTTAAATAATTCATTGTTTCTTTTAATATTGAATTCGATGATTTTTTTTGGAAAAAGACAAGATTTAACAATCGTTTTTAATTTAATTATAATTTAATTAATTTAATAATATATTTTTAGTTCAATTATTAAATTGATAAAAGTGCTAGTCAGAGGCACTAGACTTTTAAATTAGAAAAATCAATAATAAAAACTAGATAGATTTAAAATACAATTTAAATTCAAATCTTTAAATTATAAAAATAATATTCAATCTCTATTACAAATTTTTATTTATAATTCTTTTATTAAGCACTTTTATTAGTAAATCCTCCATAAGGTGGTTATATTGCGGCATAAAAAATACTTACAATAAAACTTTATATATATTTGAAACCAAATAATATCTTAAATTGATTTACCGTTACCATGACTATTATGGAAAATTTCAAATCAATAAGTTAAAAATTTTTAAAATAAGCTTTTAATATTTAACTTAGTGAAACAATTTAAAATAAAATAGTTAATTAAAAATTGATAATGTGAAATAATATTTGATAATATTTCAGAATGTGTCCAATTATCTAATATTAAGCCTTGCGGTTTGCAGATCTAATGGTAGCTATCCTGGTAATGCCAATCAGTGCGATTAAAGAAGTTTCAAGTACTTGGTGGTTAGGTTAGAAATTATTTCATTATGTAAAATTTTTCATAAATGAAAAAGAATATTAAAAAATGATATCTTTAAATTTAAAATTACGAGTAATTAAAACAAATTTTAAAACGAAAGTTTTGGATTTTCTATAAAAGGATGTTGTTATATTATTACTCTTCGTGTTCTTAAAGTATATTTATAAATAATAAGTCAAATCCGGGAACATATAAGTAAGTTTAAGATTACAATATTCTTTCACTTCGACCGCATATTCTCCGAAAGATATTGAAATTCTGTGTACTTACAATTCATACACATTTCTTTGAAATATTTATCTTATTTCTTTACATATTACCCAACTTTGGGGTAATGAAAGTTTCAAAATTCTTAAAAAATCTCATCCATCAATTTTTTGATTTATAACCTCATTTTCCTGAATCTTCAATTCCTATGTATTTTTCTTTGTTAATTTCCTGGGTTGTTCCTAATTAAGGCATCCAGTACCGGACCATTTTTCGAGAACCGTGATTTCGATACTGAATTTTTTTGGTCCCGAGATCCCGGTGCCAGCACCGAGACTGATCGAAATTTCAAAATTTTTACCAAAATCTAAAAAACCACACATATTTACACACATTTTTAATCCATTAATAAAACACAGTTGAAAACAATAATAAATGAAATTAGGTACAAACAGAGGAACTCAAATTGACAGTCTTTTTTTTATTTATTCATTTAGGTTCCGTCTTGAACTATCTCTCTTAATAAGGTCAAAATGTCTGTGCTCTCATCGGTTAAAGATGATCTGATTTTGGTCACCGTTTTTCCGTATCCTGAAAACACTCGTTCTGGTTCTACGCTTGAAGGAGGTATTGAATTCAAATTTTCGTAACAGCTCTCAAGGTTAGCTCCACGTTTACCTTCGACTTCGAAAATGGTCAATTCTTTTTTTACAATGTTTGTTACATCTTTCGCGGTTCGTGATTTGGAAATTATTTTGGAATTCATTTCTTTATCGATGGTTCTGGCGAGCTTCTCTTGCATGGACTACTGCGATTCGACTTCTTCTTCAGCTGCCTCACTGTACGATTCGGATTCAAATGACTCATTGCGATCAATTGACTTTGTCAGACCAGTAACAATAGAAACAATCTTCGCTTTGTTGAGACGTTCAAAATTTAGGAGAGGATCCAATTCCAATTCAACATAATTTTGGTTGCCTTTGCGCAGATATTTAAGCAAACTTGAAACTTTCGTTCGCCGTTGATTCAATCGACGTGAAAGTGTTTCCTTCAGCCGAACGGCTAAGTCACTGCTGCCCAAATTATTTATCATGAATGAAATCGTTGCGTCACGACGCCAAAGTGCTTCCACAGCAAACATACTGGTTCAAGTGTTGTTACCAAATTTTGAATAATGTTCAGTTCTTCTTCTTCTTGAAATACTTGAACAAAGATCAATCAACGATTTTAAAATGCAGTTTTTAACTTTATGGAAACTTTCCAGCATAGAAAGAAGACTGTTCCATCGTATCTTTACATCAATCATCAACTGAATTTCTTTTCCGAATTCTGCTTTGATGTATTTCTGGAGAATGTCATTTTTTGTCGGAGATCGACGAAATAGCTTGGCAACAAACCGTACTTTACATAAAGCTCATCGTAAGTTCTGGCTCATTTTCTTTGCAAACAATTTGAAATCCGTCATATTCACCTTCGTTGTCTGAATCCCTGTCATCGTTATCATCAACCTCAAAAATTGAGATAGAAACAGGTTTTTTGTAAAAGAAATCTACAACCGTCATAGGTATATTTGAAGATTAATTAGTTTCTGAAAATAGACATTTTATATTTGATGTTTGAAATGACATTTAATTAGAATAAACAAAAGTATGATTGAGGCTTTCAATGAATAAAATTTTTATACAATTTTAATTTAAATTATTTTGAAAATAATGAATCCCTACATCGCTCATTATTAATTATACCATTAAAAAATTATTATATAAATAAAATATCATTATTTGTTTATTTATTTCTTATAATAAGAAAAAAATTTAATTTATATCTTTTCAGGCATTGAATTATGTGATCTATGGACGTGCTTTGATGTACTAAGCTGTACAGCCTCAATACTCCATTTAGTGGTAATAGCAATTGACCGCTATTGGGCGGTGACGGACATAAACTACCTCCATAGACGAACTTCCAGCAGAATAATTTTGATGATTGTTGGCGTGTGGCTTATTTCGGTCATAATCTCGGTTCCTTCAAGATTCCATACTCATAGAAATAATGCAGAATGGCTCAGAGTCATTGTAAATGGCAGTTGCATCATCAATGAATCTGTCAGTTATACAGTATTTTCCAATTTAGGCGCTTTCTATTTACCAATGGCATTTATGTCTGTAATTTATTTGAGGATTATATTTTTGCTAGATCTCGAATTAGATATAAGAGAAGAAAGATGAAGCAGAATCATTGCCTTTCAAACACCGATCACAAATCGTGTGCCGATCAAACGAAACCGACAGAAAATATTGAACAATGTCCTTGTAATAAACGAAACATTGATGAAATCAGTTACATTCTCAACTGTGAAAACTGTAAACTTGGATCTTTAGTAATTCAGAATCAAAATCGCAAAGAATGGTTTGATAAACACATGAGTCTTCTTGAATTTGCTGATGAAGGAGAAAACGATTCCTTGTCAATTCATAGTAACTTTTATGCTACGACATTTGCCAATGTGAAATTTGAGAACATCGATCATGTGGTCAACGTCAACTGCGTCAGCGAGAATGATCGAAACAAAGTCGAAACGATCTCCAATCATTCACAGAAAAAATCAAATCAGACAACCAATTGGTCGCCTAAATTAATATTTTATAATTACAAAGCCAAACTTTTGAATTTTAAAAATGACTTGTCATTTAAAGGTTCTAACAAATCATCTGATTACAATTCAACGACAACCAAAGTCAATCTTCGTTGAGTTTCAAGGAGAAAAAGTTCAATGCCATGAATTCTGCGTCGATTAGAAACAAGGTCGAACAAAAACGTGAAAGAAAAGCCGCCAGAACTTTGGCCATTATTACAGGATGTTTCATTATTTGCTGGCTTCCGTTCGGAATTAATAACGTAGCGCACGCGTTTTGTAACACGGAGCCGTGTGGAAGTGCTTTATTCGATAGTCTCTGTTTATGGCTAGGCTATGTGAACTCAGGCCTTAACCCAGTGATTTACACTGTCTTCTCTCCAGATTTTCGAACTGCTTTCAGGAAGATTTTATTAGGGCATTATCACACAAGACGGTGTTTAAAATGCTAATATTTACAAAATATGATTTACAAATCTGTATATTTTTCAGTTTGCTTGATAGAATTGTATTCTGTGAAATTAAATCAATTAGTTTTTTATTTTTTTCAAATATAACCATGTTTTTCATTGTCCTAAAATATGTCATAAATAAATAGAAAACTTTTAAATTGACTCCCATTGACAAGTTTAATTCAGTTGAAAATAGTTGAATACTTTTCATTGTTTACACATCTTTTTCAATTAGTAATCTATAAATAAATTTTATAATAATACTCTTTTAATAATAATAATAATATATAATATATAATAATAATAATAATAATAATATAATAATAATAATAATAATAATAATAATAATAATAATAATAATAATAATAATAATAATAATAATAATAATAATAATAATAATAATAATATAATATGTAATATGAAATATGTAATATGTAATAATATAATATATAATATGAAATTATAATATGTAAATATAATAGTAAACAAATCAATCTCATTCTATATGCGAGATTTGTTTCTAATAAGTAGCTAATAAGTGCAAATTTGTTTTTATATTGATTTTTATAATAATTCTGTAAAATTTCAGGCTGAAAAACTTCAAAAAAAATCTTCAAAAATCCAATCTTACAACAGTCAATCAAAACGGTTATTCCAGGAATCCAATTATGGGACCCAAATTCGTCATGTGTCAGTCATACATCAAAATGTTCCCCCACTCTTATTACGATGTTTACTCGCTACAAGAAAATATTTATGAATAAATTATTTATTCAATTATAAATTCACAACCTACTAACTGATACTAAATTATTTATGAAACTTAGTTCCAGTTGCATTTTATTTACAAATTTAGCATTTTAGTTTTCGCTAAATTTTTTCATTTTCATCCGAAAATATTTTAATAATACTTTTAAAATCAATCACTTCAGAATTATGAAATCTATAATAATAATAATTATTATTATTATTAATTATTATTATTATTATTATTATTATTATTATTATTATTATTATTATTATTATTATTATTATTATTATTATTATTATTATTATTATTATTATTATTATTATTATTATTATTATTATTATTATTATTATTATTATTATTATTATTATTATTATTATTATTATTATTATTATTATTATTATTAATTATTATTATTATTATTATTATTATTATTATTATTAATTATTATTATTATTATTATTATTATTATTATTAAAGAAAAAATTTTTAAAACAGTTTAATTTTATTATCGAAATCAAATTCAACGGTTTTTGAAAAATATAAAACTTTATATTGACAAAATCAAATCAGATAATATCTTAACCAAAGACTGGTGATTTCGATGATTGAGATATATTCTCTGTTCGGTCTGAGAGGGGATCTGAAACAAATCAGCCTCATTTGCATATAGATGGATCGGATATTGGTAAGCTATCAAATCTAACAAATTAAGCGGCCATAGCATGTTATGTTGCAAAATCACAGTTGTTTTACTAAGATAACCTAATTTGAGGATTCGCGCGAAAGTTCACTGAATATGAGCTGAAATTTTGTTGATAAATAAAATAAATAACAAGATTATATTTAAAAAATAATCCCGTATTGTTTTATAAAAGAATTATTGTCAATTTAAATTTAGAAAATTTTAATTTAATATATCTAGTTAAATAATGATTTGATTAATAATAATAATAATTATTATTATTATTATTATTATTATAATTATAATTATATTAATAATTTTATAAGAACTTTTTTTCCAATTTCACCACTGATTATTTTTTCCATTGAATTTATTAAAAAGAGAGTTTGAAGATATAAATCAGTAATATATCGATGTTTGTTGATACTCACGAATTCTCGGCATCGTTATATTACTGGTTTATAGTCTTCAAGCTCTCTTTTTTAATAAATATAATAATAATAATAATTATTATTATTATTAAAATCAAGTCTCAAATATCCGTTGTTCGATATATTTCGACATTTTCACTGTTATCGGCAGGCAGGATAGAAAGCACTAAAATGATAGATTTATTAAACAAATCAAAAAATTCTTATTTTAAATGATTTATTTATTTTTATTTTATTCACTCTCGAAATATTTTTAATCTTACCTTCATCACTTTTCAATTAAATTTCAAAATTTTAAAAACAAAGTTATTTTAAATATCAATTTAACTATTTAATGGATTTGTAAACAACAACAGTTCACATGCCCTCAATTTAACGCTCAAAACACAAATGTTCACAGCATTTTCCACAATGATTTACGGATCCAAAAGTTTTAAAATCAGACATACCAATTGACTTAGACAACATTATTGGCCTCGACAATATTTAAGAATTCAAGGTTAAAGATGACGGGCTGCCACTCCAATGCAGTGGTTCTCAATTAATATAAAAGCGAGGAACACCATTCATATGATTTTTTTTATGATGAACACTGACAAAAAAATACTTTCCCACAATGAGTGACCAATCACAAATTACTATAAATCTGTCGTAAACGTAAACAATGCCTTCTTATAAGCAAAGAAAATACCACCCGCAACATAACAAGCAATAAAAACACTTTTATATTTGTATGTTTATATATCTGTGTAACGGCTTCCTTATTGAATCATCTTATAAAAAAATTAATTGAGGTTTTTGATGATATGTATCTCAAATGCAAATTTAATGATAAAATGTCATTTTGTTCACAGAACACGGGTTGAGAACCACTACTCCAATGTATGTGGCATTTCATCCATTACATCTAAATTGATAAATAAGATCCGAACTCAATCAAACTGGGGTTTTAGACTAATTAATAAACACGTTGCGCACTTAACATGAATTAGAGACAATCTTATAATTAAAATTGCCAAAAATCTTTTTTATCTTCCTATTATAATCTTTACAAAAATTCCGAGTTCAACAATGACAATAATATTCATATACTGAATTTTAATTTTGAAATCATTTTTTCTTTTTATATCATCATTGAAATTGTATTATCTTACAGATAGTCGTCAGAAAATATAAGTTCGATTTCAATAACATAAAGTTGCAGTCAGTTCTCTAGATCCAATTTCCAACTGATCTGCATGAAAATTCTTGCCTTCAACATTATAATTCAGTTTCAACCTTTTTCTTGTATATAATTAAAAGAAAAACTCCCTTGATATCAATTACAATTATTGTTAATTTTTTGAACAATAACCCCTAAAAGGCAATCGCATTCATTGCTAGTTATACTTTACATCGAGGAAGTCTTTCTGGTTACAAATCTTTCACACTTTTCACCAGAGTTTGTAAACAATCAATATCCAAAAGACTCATTTAATTTTTTTTATCTTAATTAATGTTACCAGGGGACAAATTTGTCTTTTTTCAAATTTTTCTGCACAAACGATTTGACTGAATCCTTTCTAGAAGTAATTTGAAGTCCTTTGCAAAGTTCCCATTATTATCAAACTTGTGACGTATAAAATCGTGCATTTGTAGTATTTAATACGATTCCTTTATACGCCCCAAGGATAACTGGGTAGATTAGTTTGGTATAATGTTGAAAACTTTTTTCTTATCATTTAAATGAGATAATGGGATCGAGAATGGATTGCAGCTACTAGGCCTATTTGTAAACTGTTTATTTACCAAAGATCCTCATTATGGTTCTGAAATTTCAAAGATTATATTTTAAATTTTCATTGAGTTTCTCCTAAGTTTTATTAATTGGCTGTAAACGTCCACATGCTTCTGCCAAGTATTTTCTCAGTGTTAACAGCAATCTTTCCTAAAAGTTTTCATTTTCTAGATATTCTTTCAGTGCATCATCAAATTGCGGATAAAACTTTCTCGTTAATTATAACCTTTGATTCCTTATAACCACCCTTTACTAACACTACTTGGTGGTGAGTCAAGTAATTTTATGTATTTCAGAACACCTGTTTCGTTTTCAATACTGCTATTTATGAAAAGAATAATTAATTTTGTTGGCCAAAACAGTCTGAAATGAAAATAAAACAAATTAATAAAATTAATAAAACTGATTAATAAAACAAACTATATTTATAATTAAATCATTTTAATATAACAAATAATTAACAAATAATTAATATCGTTACATTTTATAAGTCTAGAATTTTTGGTAATTTAAAACAAATATTTACAAAAATATTGCAAATCAGGTAACTGTATCCTACGGGTAAAATCAGATCCCAAATCTCATCAGAATAATATTCCCAATAAGTTTATCATTATACGAAAAAGCGAAATATTCACAATTTTTTTTCTTTTTCATCAATGATTATAGTTTAATTTGAATAATTTTGTTTTACTATCCACATGGGAATTTGGAATGAATTTTGTAATATTTTATTTATATTTATTATTATTTAACTATTTTTATGCTTGCAAAATCTTATTTTTTTGATCTCATTTGATCAGTTTTCTTATTTCTATAATATCGAAAATTAAATATCATTACAATTTTCCACATATTAAACTGGTGGGCCGGAGAAACTTTCCAGTGGGCCACGAAACAGAAATATTCTTTTGAAAATTTTGAGAATGTTTAAAATGTTTAAAATAATTGTGACCTAAAATTAGAAAATCAAAAAATTTTATACCTAGTCACCGATGAAATTTTTTATTAATCCATAAACACGCACAAATTGCGAAGCCTAGTTTTATTTAGTGGTCGGTGGATTTCAGATTTTTTAGTTGGTGGTCCGCGAAGAAAAAGGTTTAACAACCGCTGATCGAAACTTTAATCAATTGGGTTTTGGTGTATGTGGTTTGTAGCTCAATATTATATCCGTACATATTTACATTATAAATCAACTTTGAGTTAGTGGGCTCCTACGTTTAAAGTCGATTTGACCTACATAATTTTTATAAAAATTCTTGATTCTTAAAAATTTACGTAGAAGTACCTAGAAAATGATGAAAATCATAAAATTTGAATTGTTCTACATAAAATATTTGTTGACCTACATAAAAATACTAGGAATTTTAGATAGAAAAAATCTCAGCAGGGAGAGGTATTGATCCAGCGGTGGCCAATCTATCTACTGGTGGCTTCTAAATAAAATGGAAATTTATAAAGGAATACTTTTAGAATAATTGTACCACTAAATTCAAATGATGTTAAAGATAAAGATATCAAAGTATTTCTAGCAATTTTCAAACTAGAATTAACAAATATGTTGATGTTCAACAAGAAAGGTACAAAAATGAGGTAAAAAATTTTTTGCTTTACTGTTTCAATATAAAGCACATTTGGAGTCAGATTACACAGTATTTCCTACCGAATTTATTAAATAACTCAACAAAAGTCTAAAAATAAGAGGCAAGGATTTGAAAATCATTTGGAAAAAAATTGATAGTGAAGAATCCAAAATAATAAAATTAGGAGAATTATAGTGGGGAAACAATAATGGCCCATTTTAGCCACTGCATTAGATTTACATTTTGATTTCACAGCGTATGAAATGGGTAAAGAAATGTAAATAAGATATAAAGAAAATGCTATAAATTGTTGTTATTCGATATTAAATAAATTAAATTTTTGTTTCTTCAAGCAATATTGAGAAATTTGATGACCATTTTTTGTTTAAAACGATTTTGCAATAAATTTAAATTTTCGCATTTTTTAGAATATTTTTATTTAAAAAATGAAATAGTTTTGATAAGAATAAATTTAGATTAAATGATTCATATTTAATTTAATGTTCAAAATATTATTTTTAATAATAGTACGTTTCCATCACAACGATGCAGAATATTGCAAACATTTGTACTAATATTCTTGCAAATTTATCGTAAATTATTCCATTTATTAGAAATTTCAATAGTAATTGCATGATTTAAAACAAAAAAAAGAAATATTGTATTGTAATTTGTTCACGATAATATTATTTCTGTGCTTGGTGGAGATTTAAACAAATGGAATTAATTACAAGTTTATTTATTAATTTTCAAAAATAAATAATTACTACATGTATTATTTAAACAAATAAACTATGTATTTTACTTTAAAATTATATACTGTTAATGATAAAACAAACATCTACAGAAAGAATGACTTCCTATTTAAAATGTATGCAGGCAAAGCCTTGGCAAGGGGACCAAACGCGAGAATTAATTTTATTCAAATTTGCGACCCCAGAAATTGAACCAGCTTAAAATAGTCATTTCCATTAATGCAATTTCAGTTTGCACAAATCTTAATCAAAAAATGAAATAAAATAGTTTTTATCTTGATATTTCAAAACAAAATCAGATTTTTAATAAATTTCAGATAATATAAAATTCCTAAAACATAAATTAATTTATAATAATAAATGAAAATAAACTAAAATATCAATAGTCTATATCAGTGTCTCTCAACCATTTTCGGCCTGTGCCCCCAACATTTGAAATTTGGTTACATCATACTCTGGCACCAGATGGGTAAACAGAGAATATTTTCCACAACATTACTGAATATTGCTGTAAATAGTTATAATACATACCTGATAAAATATGACTGAATTCAGAAAGTTAATATTTACATTTATAAAAAATAATATAGAAATGCAGTTATTTTTATTATTACTGTTTATTATTATTATTATTATATTATTATTATTATTATTATTATTATTATTATTATTATTATTATTATTATTATTATTATTATTATTATTTGTTATTATAAAATGATGATTATTTGGTAGCAGCATTAATTAAATTTGAAACAATTAAATGATAATTTAAGTTTTTTGCTGCGAATTTTATTATTATTATTTAATGCAAATGAAACAATTTTCGACTAAAAGATTTATTATTCTATTTTATATATTATATAAATCAATTCTCAGTCGTAAGTAGTTTATTATAAAGAATTATAACTAACAAATTACAAAATTGAGAATATAAAACTTAAATTGATTCGGAAATAATAAAAATCAAAAATTGGAATAAATCAAAATAAACAATGTTACAGAAAAGGATTGTCACACTAAGAACTTTTGAATAATAATAATAGCATTAAAAAATATTTTCATTAAAATATGAAACTATCCACATAACATTCACTGCAAATCATAGCGAGACTCTTTTGCAGGTGACTCGACTGGACTCAACTGGTCTTTTTATACATCTCATTACTATAACATATAATAATAACATAATATAATATACAGATAAATTCATGTAACACTTACATTTATAGAAATTATTATATAAATATAGTTAATAATCACAGTTATACATTTAGCTGCTTTAGCACGGATAAGGAATTAAACTATTTATTAACTAGGTAAACTTGTCAAACATGCTTTTTAAAAATTGTTAGTTTCTTTTTCATGAATTTTTTCTTTTGTTTTGGGACGAGGTGATTTTTTCTCACATTGTCATTGTTCTTGACAAAATGAGGACCCATACGAGGACTAATTGCTTTTGTTCTGTAGAAGTAGGAGGAAGGTTCTTGAATGGAATGATCTTCAATGCTTTTTGTATTTTTATTCATTTATAGCATTTTGTAATTATTATTAAATTTAAAAAAATAAATACAAATCAAGTCAAAAAATTGACAACCAATAAAATAAAGTGGCACCCTACAAAGAAAAATAGAAAGATATAAAATAATTATCCAAAAACAAAAAATAATATTAAAAAAATAAAAATTAAGCAATCAAATGAAATAAAAACTAATGAAAATAAGTAAATAAAATATGGCAAGAAAGAGTGGGGTCGACCCAATACACATATGAACGAAAACACTAGTGATGTCGACATAAATGTTAATGCTCTTAATAATTTATGTTTGTAGTTTAACTTCATTTTCAATTATATTATAGCAACACACAAACTTACCTGTGTGCAAAAATTTAATGTTCCGAATGTTAAAAGATTTATTATAGGAATTGAGAAAATGACAGAAAAATAATTTTACATACAAACACAGCACACATAATATAAAATACACGCAAATTTAATATAGCTTTTTTTATTCCGAAAGTAGAGAGTCATTAACATACTGTTAACATATCATTAATTTAAAATTATTAAAATTCATGGCTGAAAAAAATTTGGATTTTGAATCTGACAACTCAACTTTGAGTTTTCGAGAAATGGACGACAAAACATCGTAAGATCTATTTATAAAATATTTTTGAAGTTAATATTTCTTTAGATTTTCAGATATTTCTTTGGAGACATTTCCATTTTGCGAAGGTGAAGATATGCATATGAAAATGGAGAAAATTATAAAGATTTTGGAAGATTACTGGGAATCTCCAAAAAATCGATTGGAACCATTATTTCTTAAAAAAATTAATGTGTTTGGTCATTATTTTATTTCTTTTTAGTTAAAAATATATATATAACTTACATTTTATTGAAATAATTC
Source organism: Schmidtea polychroa (assembly GCA_959609185.1). Taxonomy (NCBI): domain Eukaryota; kingdom Metazoa; phylum Platyhelminthes; order Tricladida; family Dugesiidae; genus Schmidtea; species Schmidtea polychroa. The sequence goes on from CAUHTR010007819.1 coordinate 42,830, forward strand.
CAAATTCATAACATATCATAAAATACCTAAAAAAGCACCTGAAATTTAATTATCAATATATTATAAATGCTGATTACAAGTAATATTTAAGAGCTTGAATAATGATCTCATAATTATATGAAATCAAAATTCAAGCCTTAAAATATACTTAAATTTAAAAACTTACTTCTAAAATCATATTGAATTGATTGAAAAAATTGAATTGAAAATCAAAAAATGAAATAAACTCTTTCATAAATGGTGAGTCATCGATTGATGAACACACCAACATGTATTATAGAGACTTTTAACATGTGGAATTAGGTGTAGATAGTGAGTACTTAGTTTTTTAGAACTTTTAAGTTTGAAATTTGTATGTTTTTAGCTAGTTCGTACATCTGAGATAATATGAAAGTGAATAAAAATTTGTTTTTTCAAACCAATACTTGTTAATAGCCTTGTTAATTAGTCTGTGTTGCATGGTGGGACCGGCTCAGACCTCGGTGTATCTGGTAAAATGCGACATCTGTGAATCTGTAAGTATACCTAATCGACACTTATTTCAATTTTATAGTATTATTATTAAGTTACTCTAACTTCAAAACATCTCAAAAATAACAATCCATCGTAGTGAATATCTAATGTTTTTTAGTTAAAGTTATAAGCTAGCGACCACACAGAAAACCCGTCGCGGACCATAGGTTGGGAACCTGTGGATTAACAAAATTGATTACCTTCGGGATGAATAGCACGTTTACATTACAACTTGGAATTCACAACCTCTTGAATAATGTTTCTGGTGTCAATAATTGGTAGATTTGATTTAAATTTATTGTTTAAATAAATTGATTAGATTTTCTTATAAAGCGCAAATTTATTTTTTGCATTGTAAAATTATTAAATAAAGGTATTTTAAAAGAATACTATCTTTATAACTTTTTTGGGTTTTAGGTAATTTAAGTCAGTAACCTCCAATTCCTCGTGTTCTTATAATCAAAACAATAAACTACCCAACGTATATTTGAATCAAAAAATTATATTTCTCTCAACAATAAAGAATCAATAACCAATGTTCACGTTTGACCAATTCTCCGCTCGGTGTTGATGCTTTGACAAAAGATAATATTCACCATTTTATTCCTTAGCTTCTCTTGACCAACGTTTTCCTTTTTCAATTTAATTTGATTTGATTCTTTTTCACTTTTTCATATCTCCTATTCTATTTTTCCTCTAATCTCCTTAATTCGTCTTTATCGTTTGTCTATTCTCGTTTTCTTCTAACCCTAGCTGAGGCAAAAAGCCAATTATTTTGAATTTCGACTTTGCTTTTATACTGGAATAATCACTTTGATTAATCGGATTTTGGCCTGATGGTTTGACAACCGGCTCCTTGAACGTTGTTTGCACCATAAAATGATTAATTGGCTCCCTTTACTATTCCCTTGTAATAATCCTAACTTTGTTTGTCTCCATTAATCATGCTGTAATGATAATGGTCTTCATAGATTCTCATTTTGTTTACTTTTCCTGTTAATTGAGCTCGGGTTTTCTATTAGCTCGGGTTTTCTATTAGCCAATTAATTAATTAATTAACGATTTTCTGTTTTAACTCATTCGAAAGCTTTTCGACCCTTCCTAACCATTTTCTGATAAATCTCTAATCATCATACTGTTGATCGTCAGCTAATCTATACCCGTCCCGTTTTCCTAATTCAATTTCGATAACTTTACAATTTACCGATTTTACTTAGATTTCCCGATTCTTGCATTTCGCAACTGCTGTTGCCATTTCCTAATACTGCTTCCATCATACTTTCCTAAACTATCAATTCTGTGCATGATCACGCTTTTATTTGTCTTTTTCCTTCACCTACTTTTTATTTAAATTTTCAACCTAAAATTATTTTAACTTATTTTTATTTACTGACCTCAACAACTTTAAGTTTTGGAAATTTTCAGAGTCCTAAATTATTTATTCATGAACTCCATCACTACAACGGAATATTCAGAGACAGAGAGGAAATACGGTGATGGCATATCTTGGATTAGATACAGATAAAACAAGACGACTGGTATAGTAACATGGAGATGCAGACAATCAAAATCCTTCAACTGCGAAAGGGATCTTGCATGCCACAAGCACACTTTGGAATGGGGCAACCAGAGCCAAAGCGAAGAAATATGATGCCCTACATGAACAAGTAGCTACTATTGTACAAGGTATCAAGAATAACCGGACAAGCTGAAATATTTTAGGTAAATGGGAAATTTGCAATAAGGAAGTGAGTTTATTTCTTTTTGGTCAATATTTTCAATTAATTTCTTGGTCATAATCTAGCTATATTTTTACTGTTACTTGAATTGAAGTAAACTGCAAAAAAATGATTGAGCAAAAGGGGGAGACAAGAAACACACCTGCTATCAGTGGCGATCTGTCAATTTTTGGCGTTTTTCAATTATTTTATTTTAATTAATGTGACAATATATGCAATAATTAAAAATTTTTTTTGTACATATTAATTATTTAATTATTATTATAAATGCATTATTATTATAAGACTATTTATTGTAAATCCGTATTTTTATTATTATTCTTTTGTGCGCATTAGTCATCGTGCGCAATTGTCGCTGTGAGGTTATGTCTTGTGAGCTTTTGTCTTGTGCGCACTTGTCATGGAACCGTTTTCTTCTCATTTCAAAATTTGATTTGTTTTCGTTGTAGGAATATAGAACTAATTCGTACAATATATTTATCGAAAACGGCACCAAATTGACCCATAATAGAAATATCTCCTACAGCAGTTAAGGCTTCCAATAAAGCTTTTATACAAGATCTGACGATTACACCAAAATTATTGACCGACTCCATTTTCGTACAATGTCAAAGTACTGAAATCTTTATCTGGAATAATTTTAAACATTAATTCCATTTGGCTATCCGTCAAGCTCTTGTAACGAACTTTATCAAAAGCATCAATATCATTGGAAATCAATTTATTTGTTTGAATAGGTGTTGATGATCAAGCTCATCATCAGCTTCTCGATTGTTTGACATTTATTTAATAGATTTTATTAAGAATTAATGGTGGCGAGGTTCGAAAGAAGCAGGAATTTTATTTTTTTGAATATTTAAAAAATTATTTTAATTTAATTATTAAATTGATATATTTATTAATTTGCAAGTCAGACACTGCATTCGTTTTTCTCAACTTCTTTCTTCACCTTTCAACTCTGCTTCAATTATAGTCGTGTTTCCTTTGATATTCCACAATCTAGTAGCAATCATTGATATTGACTTTTTTTCAATCTTTGCGCGCACTTTCGTTTGGTCTTCTCCTAATATCTCTGACAGCTGTCGAGATAAATAATATCTCGACCAGGCTATCGACAGATACCAATTTAATTTTGATTTTGTTTCCCCCTTCTTTCCTTTGTACTTTCAAATTAAAAATGACCTTTCCATGTTTTACTATTTTATATTTTTCAACTCTTAGCCATTTATCTTTTGATTTTTCATTTCTTCTAATCGTTCCGACTTTCTAGGATTGTGAAGTAATGCACATTTTATTTTAAACATTCCCCCAATCATTTAAGTTAATTTAACAATTCCATTTTTATTATTTAACAACAAAAAAGTTATCGAATTTTAAAAATAATACTACAAGATAAGAATAATTAGTTATTCACAAGTCTGGTAAACACATTTGTGGAATATTTAATGAATTTTAATGAAAACTTGGCCCTTAATTTCCTCATTTATTTATTTTACTAATATTATAAAACCTTTCTAACATTTGTACAGCGTCTCACTTATATTTTTGGATTTGATATACTTGTCCATTCCCATTGTCAAACAGAATTACCGCTGGACTCTTCTTAGTTTTTGCTAAGCTTTTTCTTCTCTTTATTAGTTCACAATCAAGAAGTTTTATTCCAGAGACCGAAACTATAGTTGACCACAGAAAATCCAAAACTCTAGTCACACTAATTGGAAAATTAAAGACACCGCACAAGTTCTATCGTGGTAATTTGATTTTCATGTAAATTTATCATAATTTAAAGTATGTGGCTATTTATACATACTGTATGTATAAGAAATTGGCTATTTATATTTACTGTATCATGTTGTTGAAAATGTTATGAAATGCGGAGATGACGAATGTGAATGTGTTAATAAATTTTAGTTTGAGTGTATATTTAAAGTATAATATTGAGAATTTCTTTGAATATTTTTAGCAGTACCTTTGCGACTACCCTTACGAGCAGTACCAATAGGGGGACAGAATATCTTGTCGGATAAACTCTGACTATATAATAATAATAAAAATAAGTATGTATAAATAGCCACATCCAATAATTATTCATAAATTATTATTCATATGTATAAATAGCCAATTGCGAATACATACTGTATGTATAAATAGCCACATACTAATTTAAATGAATTTACTAATTGATTAAATTATAAATAATTATTAATTGATTAGTTGTTTGTAACTAGAATTGACATAATGCAATACAACTTATATATCCAAAACATTTCCATTCAGTTGATATAAAAAGAAAAAATTGAAAATGATGAAATAATTCAATAAAAAGATGAAAATTCAATAAATTATAAATCTGCTATACAACCATATTTACAATTGATGTGGCATGGATTTTGTGGTGTGCATTTGCAACCCTGAAATTGATTATACATTAATCATGGAAATCAATCATGGAAATTATTTGATAATATTCATAGATAAATTGCTAGAAAATCAGCACAATGGGAAATAATTAATTAAAAAAATAAACCAAATTACACTTGATAAAAGCTTTGCAAAAAATTGATCTATTGTCATCTAATGTTGCATTTAATTTATTGTTAATTGTTCTGACAGTCAATTACACTGTAATATAATCGCTAAGCAAATTACAATTTAATACTAGAACAATTGAAAGTTTCATTTCTTGCTTTAAATTTTGCTGTTTTTAATGAATGATGTCTTACAAATATTTTATTTATTTACACGATTTTGCAGAAAATCATGTAAGTAATTAAAGGTTTTTTTTGGAATTCGTGTTAAATCAAAAATAACATGAAAAAAAATTAAAATTTCTTGACGAACCGTGTTATTTCAAAATCGTGTAAAAAAAGATTTTACTGTAGTTTTGGTTTTCTCTAAATACCTGGAAAGCCATCCTGTTTGCTTTTCAATACTAAGTTCTGTTTGTCTCTTTTTCTGACGAGATTGAGGACCTGATAACTTTTGACGTTTCATAGGGTTTGACATTTTTAACTGATCACATATCAATACTGCCTGTGTTTTGTGGAAAAATCGTTTTAGTAATAACGCTCACTAGTCATCAATATAAATTATAATTAATTATTATAAGAACTTTTTTTCCAATTTCACCAGATTATTTTTTCCATTGAATTTATTAAAAAGAGAGCTTGATTGACTATAAATCAGTAATATATCGATGTTTGTTGAGACTCACGAATTTTCGGCACTGTCTTTTTCAAGTGAATTTTTCAAAATTTTTCAAAAAGGCAGTGCCGAAAATTCGTTCGAAAAAACATCGATATATTACTGATTTATAGTTTTTAGTAGAAGCTGCTAAAACATCTTCTAAATTATTTTTTAAATCCGTCTCAAAAGTTAACGTCATAATTCCAAGTATTTATTTAATGAAATATTGCATAATTTCTAAACAAATTTCCAGCGTTGAATAAAATATTTCAAAAAACCATTTATTAAAATTTCGATATTCAAAATATATTTATTTAAAAATGATCCGGTTAAAAAGTTTGTTTAATTTTAAAATTTCAGTTTAAAAATTATTTTCAAAGTTATTTTAAATAGTCAATTATTTATCATTTAAAATTATCTTAATAATTTTTTGAAATATTTAACTCTGCTGAAAACACCTCACAGTCTTCAAGCTTTCTTTTTAATAAATATAATTATTAAATTTGAAACATTTTAAAAATTTAGTCGATATAACTTATTATGAATATTCTTACGTTCTGAATGATAATCATTTTATCTATTAAAACGACGAAAAGTGAATCTAATTATAAAAACTTGGTTGAGGTAAAAGTGGCATGTTAGAAATATTATAAGTTATAAGCAACAGTCTTTAATTCGAAATTAATGAAAATACAACAGCTTATATTGAGAAAAAATGTTAAAAAAGTGAAAAACACGAAACACATTTTTCGGTTAAAATGGCGCCCTAGACAAATGCCTGCGGCCGACCCTGATTGTCACTCTTAACATCTTTTTGAGAAAAATAACAATATGTTGAAAATCTTCCAGCGTTTTCCAAATTTCCTACAGAGAATTTTGATGTGACAACTGCTTGAAAAATTGTTTTATTGATTTTTGGGTCTACATATTATTATGTTCAGGAAAATTTTTGATTATTTAATTTCATTGATTTATGATTCTAATTAGAAGTTTAAATAATATTTTTTGTTCACTCTTGATCTGTTTGTGAAGAAATAAACGCGAGATAAATATTTTTTTCCAATTATACGAATTATTTTTTTAATACTGCCTTTAGGCGAAAGTTATGATATTAAAACAATTAGATTTCTTAATTTAATTATTAGTGATAATTTATCACATTCCCCATTGATCGTACTACACACCCAACTCGTAATGTTTAAGATAAGAAAGATTCTATCGGGTGCGCGCCGGATGTTTGTTATCCTTAACCTGGATTTCTATCACCAACTTGATTATCTTCAAAATACAGCTCGACATCATTGGTATCAATGAGTTGGTTCGGTAATACTTGGATGTCCGCTATGTGACGTGGTACTCTGCCACTCTTAACTTTAGTGAACAAATTTATATAGGTACAATTCCATAAGGCCATCGAACAGAACATTTTGTAGGAACTGACTTTACTACAATCTTCTGACAAACATTGGAATCACTATGTACTTTGTAATCTTTCTCAATACTCATCTGGAATATCCAATGATATTTTAATAGCCCATCTGAAGGAGCGGTACTCTGATTCTTGCCGTGTTTGGATGCAAGATTATACCTATAAACGATGTCCCATGGGATCGAATGGTTTCTGGATGCATGAAATTTTATTGTCCGGTGGTATTTCTTTACGATTGTGTTTCCAAATTCCCGGTAGGCACATCTGTAGGTAAACTTCACATTTCATCTACAACATAAATCATAAAAAAACATCTCGAGAGGTTTCTGATTGTTTCGACTAAACGAAGATAGATTTTTCCAATCCAACGAGATGTTTGCAGCGATAATTTTTTTAATTTGTTTTGACGGTACTCCATTGAAGCGAAATAGCACTCTAGACTTCAACCCTCTGCTTGGAACACGCGTCAAAACATCTTGATTTTCTGTCGATTTTAGCCATTTTGCAGAAATGGAAATGCTATCATTTTTGGTAACCTCTTATAATTCCCAAGCGGCGTCTAATTATAGTCTCTGAAATCTCATGGACACATATCCTGCTTTCATTGATGAGAACTGTTCGATTCTTTTAACACCGTTTGATTGCCAGATTTAACCCTTTAATCGCTGTTTATATGTGAATGGTTATCACATTTTCAGAGTTAAACTGTATCCATAACATGACCATTTATCACTAATACAACAGTCTTGTGAGGAACATTTATTCCTGTAATGTTCAGATTTTTCGCATCCATAGCACAATCTAATTTTCTTATATGACCCAAATCCTTTTCTCTTCGTTGCAATTAGATCACCGGAGCCGGATTGTTCGGATAATAATGCTCTAGCTTGTCGAACAACTTTTGAAAAAAATTGTTTCATGAGAAGTCGGTTATCATTTATTCCAACCAACATAGCCAGTCGTTGTAAGTCGGAAAGAAAGACATCCATTGGTTCTCCATTCGATGATTGATAACGAAACGTATTACGAAACTGTACTTTTGGAAGTCATCAATCGGGGAGGTATCTGTTAGAGCTTTCGCTATAGCGTCGCAATTTTCTTTGTGTTTCTTCATCAAGTGATCATAAACGAAAAAATCTGTCTCACCAAGTAGCAGTAGGAGAACAAAGGATAGATTCTTGATATTTTGGTGCTTGGCCACCAACTTCAGTTATTTCAGCCAAGCAGAAAAGTCACTTACTCCAAATAATTTAAAGACAATAATATTTTGTAAGTCAATTAGACATTATTTTACTATGAGTGATTGCTGTGAAAAAAACGTTTTTCTTCTTCTTTTAACATTTCAATTATTTTCATCATGATTATAGATAAATATTTTTATACGAAATGACACTTGATAAAGACCGTGCAAAAATTTGTGTTTCAATAGGAAAAAATCTACCTATAGTCGTCAGAAAAGTAAATGAAATGCTAAAAGAAAACCAAAACAGATTAAAGATGAACAATAAAATAAAATATTCCTTTTACTGTATTATGGAAATTTATTGTAATTTTTTAAGTTAAATAATAATTCTTAATTATCTAGGCCTTGTTATGACAAGTTTTTTTAATAAATACAATCTCGGTATAAAACACTAGGAATTTTAGTCATGGTTTTTGTGTACAGGGATAAGATTTAACATTTTATTACAGGCAAAAATGGTTGCAGTATTTTATAGAAAATAAAAAAAAATATCAAATTGCAAAATTGTGCATTACCTCATGACCTGATTGTTTACCTGTGTGCTCACATGTAATGTGATTGCAATGACTGCAAGTCAAAGCTCCACAGCCTCCTGCTTTCACCAGCCATTTCCCACAATTATAACAATTAAATTTTGATTCCTATTCAAAATAAAATAATAATTTAATACTAGCGTAATTAATTTTAATGCAAGCAATAATGCGAATAATTAAATTGTTTAAAAAATGAATTTCCTTATCCCAAGTGAAGAATATTAAGATAAATTGGAGGTCTCTATGTAATTATAAACTAGTTTTCATTTAAATCTGTTATTCTCTTCGTCATTGACTTATTATATTTTTAGATTTCCTTCATTTACATTCCAGAGTACAGATCAATAATTTTGGATCAATGGTATTTAAATGCCAAAAAAAAAATCTTTTAGTTATAAATAAAATTTTTAAAAATTCAAATTAAACTTTAATATAAATCCAAAATTCTTTGAAATCTTTGAATTCCACAAAAATTCTTTTAAAAAAATTTCCCCTTAAAACAGTTTTAACTCCTTTTCACTATTTTATTTCTTACTTGAGGCAATTATAAAATGTTCTGTCTATGAACATCAGTTATTTTCGTCACAAATTCGCATTTATGAGTTACTGTACCGTGCAAGTAATCTCTTGCAGCCAGAGAATTTATGTTTTTATAAATTCATTTATCCTGGAGTCATTAACAAGTTTTGAACGTGTTAAAACTAATTGTTTCCAAATTTCAGCCCAAAATATTGGCATATTGATGTTCCTCCATCGCTAACATTTGTACTGACAACATTATTCACTCATACTAATACTACTCTACCAATAGCCTCGATACATAAACAGGTTAGTATACATTAATAGAGAATGTTAAAAATAGTCTCTTTGAATGAATAATAAAGCACTTGACTGCCTGGCAAGTTATTGTACAAACTTATTCACACACCCTCAGTCAATATATTTGGTCTGAAAAATTTTAGTCGTTTTTTGTTATACTAAGATGACGTTAACTAGAAGCAGAACTTTTTATGATGTTTTTGGAACTGCAGCTTACCTTATTTATTATATGTCAAAAATGAGCTTTTGAGGAAAGGGAACAAAAAAAATTGGCCAGTGAAAGATATCAGTGAAATTATTTCTGCTGGCGTCATACAAACTTGGGGAAAGCTTCCATGTCTGGCGAGTAAACATAAAATCATTCGTCTTAATAAAAATTACAATGAAAAGTATAATAATGTAAAGGAAATACCAAAATCCCGGAAGGATACAGGAAAAGTTAAAAAAGACTTTAATCGCGCAAACAGTACCTTATTTGATATTTCTTCATGAAAATGTTTGAATTACAAACAATTTAATTTTTCTGTGAAGATTCTAAGAATAGAGTGAAATATTTTAGCAGACCAACGTAATGAAAGGAAAATTGGCATTTGGTTGGTCGATATTTTTGTAAATCACACATTGATCGTGAACCTAGTGCGAGAGGACACAAAGATAAGCTGTCTTTAAAAATTACCGAGTTAGAAGTAAAATCGATGTTAAGAATTGATTCAGAAGATTTCCTAAAGACGATGATGATTATAGCTTTAAGCTTACAAAATTGAATTTTTAGTCATAAGAGTATTTTGAAATGATTCAATGAGATTATCCTTTGGAACTACCGGTCACTTTGAACCCAATCAATGAAGACATAATAGTATTAATCGCAAGCGATTCCCATTTTGAAATATGGAAACTTGTGAGATTATGGACAGAAACATCATTGGCATTATGTGGTACTGAAACTAGCAATAGTTTCATAGGCAGCTGAATCAAGTGTCGAAATGAACTTCCAAAATTGGACACCGAGGTTAACTTTTTGGATCTTGTGTGTAACCTAAAGATTATAAGCTAAAACTGCCTTGTTTCAGTTTTAACAATTAGAATCCCTTGATATACCAGGAAACCATAAAAATATTTGAAATTAGATTGAATTATAACCGACCAAACATAACCTAAAAAAACTTTTTAACTCTAGCTTATGTATGTTTCCTGATCATTAAATTTTAATCTCGAAAGCATCTTTATTTTAAAGGAATTTATATAATGCAATATGTTTAATAGAAATAATTTTTCTATATTAATTATTTTATTATAAGAACTTCAAATTTCACCACTGATTTCTTTTCAATTGACATTGTCTTTAAACTTAGTTCTGCAGTAGATATATTTTCTGTATTTTCCAATAAATTCACATATTTAAAATGTAGGAATTCTTCAATAACATTGTATTTATTAAAAAGCTTGACTATGAATCAGTAAATATATCGATGTTTTTTTATATACAAGTTTTTTAATATATACACCTAGCTGTTGTACCCCGCTTCGTCCGAGTTTACATTTATTATAATAATTCATTTAAATTAATTTTTTGTTTAATGATGTTATTACGTTCCAGTATTAATTTTATAACAGCTTCAATTCCATGTTTAATTCACAATAAGAAAAGCTTTCAAAATAAATTTCAATTTGTAAAATCGAAAACGCACTCCAATTTAAATCGAAAAATAACTGCCAATATTTTTTTAATTGCAAACTGGTTCACTAATCAAATAAAATTCAAATTCTCCGTTTGAATTCTGCTTTGAAAGCTTTTTACTAAATTATATTACTTTCAACTGCAAGTAGCAAGCATATAATAAATTATTATTTATATGGTAAATTGCTGACCGGACAGACAAAAAAACCGACTAAGGGTACCCAAAGGGTGATCACCTGGGGGTTAAACATAGCCTATGACCTGTCCCGAGTCAAATGAGGGTCACATGCAAAATTTCAGCACCCTAGGTCCATCGGTGGGGAATTCTATAGAAAACAAATAAACAAACAAACTTTCATCTTTATATATTAGATTAATTATTTTGACAATACCATTAATTCATATTTTCTTTTAAAACCAATCAAATGTTTTGGTTTCAATTAAATTTAGCAATATTTCTATTGAGATAATGTTATGATATTAAATGTTATTCATGTAAGCAAATTGAAAAAAAAATGTAAAATTATTCAGTTTTCATGATCATCATGTGAGAAATTCGAATCCATTCCGAATTGAATCCGGTATGACCGCAGCTAGTTCAGAAATTTGAATATTCTACCATAAGCAGACATAGAATTGCGCAGTTTCATCACTCTTATCAAATATATACATACATTTTACATATTATAAACGATGTGTTTATAAGAAATATGTCATCCGCATCACGTAATTTTGTGGTATATAATTTTATTAAATTAAATAGGTGATGAATCAACAGAAAGTAAATTGAATTTGCATCAAATATTACAGCACATTATTATTTTATCATTTAACCAGTATTTTACAAACAACCATATAAGTATTATAGGTAAAATCTATGTCACCTTCGCCATCGATCTTTTACAATTTGACAACTAACTTAAGATAAATTTCAACCGAATGGATGTTTAAGGGAATTTTTATATAAGGGAATATATATATATATATATATATATATATATATATATATATATATATATATATATATATATAAGGATATGTAGTAAATTACAAAATGATCTAAGAATATAAATGTAAAATATTGAGTGATTAAGGACCGTAAATAAAAATATTATATACTACTAAAGAACCGTTTTCTTAACAAAGGGTTTTCTTGGCCTTTCATTGTTTAACCGGTAAAATCAGTAAAAACTTGAAATCTATAAAATTATTGGCATTAAGTAAAGTAATTGTTAAGAAGAGACATGGTTATAACAAATTTTATTATTCAAGACAAGTCTCCTACACGGTATTATATCTAAAAAGAGAGTTTATTGGTTTACTAATTATTGATACAGAATATCCATACAGCAAACACACATATATACCAACATTCAAAAACAACCATCAAACATCATAAATAACCTCTGATCTTGAGACTATGATTTTGACATATTATTAACATTATTATTATTATTACTATGACTATTATTATGATTATTATTGTGATTATTATTATTATTATTATTATTATTATTATTATTATTATTATTATTATTATTATTATTATTATTATTATTATTATTATTATTATTATTATTATTATTATTATTATTATTATTATTATTGATATATTATTTTAACATATTATTGACATATTATAGGTTAGTTTAATTAATTGTGTAATATTTATTTATCATTCTTCCTTACATCCTACTCTTTTTCTAAAATCCTTGAGCCACTCCACTTTTCTAGTAATTTTCTTTCCGCTAATATCTTTTAGTTTATAGCTTCGTTCGTGAATTGTTTCTATAATTTTATACGGTCCTTCATAACGTACATCTATTTTTCTTATACTTTTTGGCTTTACTAAAACATAGCCTCCAATCTTGAAATTTCTAGAAGTTATTGGTGTTTTATTTGCTTCCTTATTTTATTTATTTATACTTCCTTCCTTACAGTATTCATTTTCAGATCCAAGTACCTGGTTCATGAATTTCTAAATCCTAAGTTTAAGGTCATTTATCCTCACCACGTGGAATCTAGCTTTGATCATAGATAATAAATTTTCGATTGGGTTAAGCTCAAGGGAAGTATGCATTCAAAACTTAAAGAAAATGTTATTTTTTTTCATTGTCTTTAGACCTTTATTGGGATTCTCTGCAAGATATGGAACGACTTTGTCTCCGATAAAGACAATAAAGGTAAACTTTCTTTAACAAACAAATGATTCTTTAGATAACTCTAAAACTCCTCAATTTAAAATTTTCAACAATTACAAATCTACATACACTTTTCTTAGTATTAAATTCCAATTTTTTAATTTCTATGAAATATACACATCTTTTTGCATTTCCTATTTTTAACACATTATTTCAAACATAAAAAGCTTCCTACATTTTGAGCAGTTTATTGGAAAAGTTATTTAATTTATTTAAAATTCATTTTTCAACACTCTACTTCAAATAGTTCACTTATTTATCTGTTTAATATAGGTACATATTTTTGAACAAAAAGAATATATATAAATTATCTGCCAAAAACTAACTTCTGTATGATAGCTTTGATCTTTGTATTCATCACTCGCTAAATATTCTTTGCAACTTTTGCCATTGTGTATGGCCCTACAGCTCAAGCAATTAGTGGCTCCACATTTATCACATTTGTAAGATCCAGTTTTCTTTTTACAGCTCCAATAATTATCGCAATCAGGAGATTGGCAATTAAAATTTTTATAACGTTTTTCACTAATAGACATGCGCAAAATGGTTTGTAGTCCTATCAACTAAAATGTAATTCATAAAATATCAGAAAATATGAATTTACAGTTATGGACAATGAATAATAGTATTTTAGTGGGAAAGAAAGAAATTTATATATTTATTCAAAGCGTATTCATTTTTAACAAAAATGATCTTTTGTAAAATATATATTTACTTATTTGTTGATATAAATTGAGATCTATGGAAAAAATTAGCTTGTTTTCAATTTGTGTTGATAAAATTTTCAACATTTATTTTAATATTTGTTATTTTGAGATTAAGTGAGTGTGAAAATTGTAATTTGTTTCAATATTTGTTTTTAATTGCAACTATTGTCGATAATCCTACTTTGCATACATACGAAGTTTTAAAATGAATAATATTTCAACAAATTGCCTATTTTTGTAAGTATCGTAAAAAATAATAAGAAAAGGAATTTATTTATTACATGAAACACTAATTATTAAATTAATAAAAAACTAACATTCATTTTNTTAAATGGTATTAAGTTTTTAATTATTATTTAATTTAAATTTTACAGGTTTTTTTAAATAAATGTCCCTGAAATTTAATTTAGTCGAATGTTGACGGATGGTATGTTTTTTTAATAAAAAGAGTTTATGTGGCTAATTTAATGTATTTTTGAACGCATCTTGTAATATTTGGCATTTTGTTTCTTGTAAGAATGGTGCTGATTTGTGTACTTTTTCCATTGTTCGTGATAATTACTGGTTTTGTTTTTGATGTGTTCATTGAGTCGTGTTTGGAATGTTCTGTGTTTCCCCTATGTACTTTGCGTCGCATCTTGTGCAAGTGATTTTATATACAAAGTTTTTTGAAAAGTAAAAACATTTGGTAGAGGAGTGGTATAGACAATCTCGATGAAACAGGTATGATTTCCGAGATTTCCGAATTTGTGATTTCAACGGTACAGTGATGGTGAAGGTTGAGCGAATATGTACTGGTAAATCTGAACTGCGGATGTAAAATCTGATTATATTACGTTCTATTGTTTAAGGAAAGCGTATGTATATTACTGGTTTGTTGACATGTTCTATTGTGTATTGTGACTATTGGAGCCATATTCATATAAAAAGTATTTTTCTACGAACTCTTTTGGGTATCCATTTTTGCAAAAATCGTCTTTTGAAGTTTTCATGGGTTTCTTGTTTTTTTGCTATATCAGAACAGTTTCTTATTGCTCTTTTTCTCTCTTACTAATATACCGATTTTTCATTAGAATTTAACATAACTTTCCATAGGAAGAATGTGTCCGCTGTGTAGACTTTTAGTAAATCAATCTATGTTGAAATTTAGTGTGTCTAGGCAGTGGCGGAACTTCAAAATTTGGGCCCCCCGCGCAATGTAAAATATTTCCACTTAAATTTTTCGGTTAAAGTTTAATACATAGTTATTCACAGCAGCCGCTATTCAATGATAGTTTTATGTTTGTAGGCAAATATCACTGCGGGAAAAAAGTTTCAGAAAATGATTGTAAATATTTTTTTAGTAATAATTTTGGGTCCCCGCAACGCAGGGTCCTGCGTCCACTAGCTACGCCACTGTGTCTAGGACTTCAGATGAACTTATCACGGTATCTGAAGAAGAAATGTTTTCCTTCTGATTGAGGTAGTTCAAGAGTGAGTTGTATATTTGTAATAGTGTAGTTTGTATGTAATAAGATGATGTTGAGATGTACCGAGGTACAATGTTTAAAAATTCATATATTAAACATTATGTATAGTGAAAGCAAAACAAATTGAAACATAATTGTAGGAACCACAACATTATTCGTAAAACTACAATGTACACCAAACACCACTGAGATACATTCTCTATACTGGTGGTTGGCGTGAAAGCAATTCACTCACCAATTTATTTACCAATTGTAATTGGTTGTAGTTGTATAATCATTTTCATCAATTTATCATTTACTTATTAATTATTGTGAATGTATTTTGGAAATTTATTTTAGCCATTTTACAAATGGCTTTCAAGTAATTTTTTTTATTTAAAGTAAATTTTAAGACTTGAATTTTGATCCATATGGGATATGAGATCATTATTCAAGTTCTTAAATATTACTTTTAATGAACAATATAATTATAAATTATTTTTAATTAATTTTCAGGGTTTTTTAGGAATTTTATGACATTTATATTTAAGTATTTTGGAATTATTTCGAAAAAATTTGAGTCAGATATATTTTTAATTATAATTAATTAAATAAATAAATCACCAAAAATATGTATTTTTTTGAAAACATTTTGGGAAAAATCGCCTAGTATGAATAAAATAATTTTTTTAATTTTTGTAATCTT
>CAUHTR010007819.1:59131-76845 GCA_959609185.1 Schmidtea polychroa
TGTTTCCTGATCATNAATTTAATTTAGTCGAATGTTGACGGATGGTATGTTTTTTAATAAAAAGAGTTTATGCGGCTAATTTAATGTATTTTTGAACGCATATTGTAATATTTGGCATTTTGTTTCTTGTAAGAATGGTGCTGATTTGTGTACTTTTTCCATTGTTCGTGATAATTACTGGTTTTGTTTTTGATGTGTTCATTGAGTCTGTGTTTCCCCTATGTACTTTGCGTCGCATCTTGTGCAAGTGATTTTATATAGAAAGTTTTTTGAAAAGTAAAAACATTTGGTAGAGGAGTGGTATGGACAATCTCGATGAAACAGGTATGATTTCCGAGATTTCCGAAGTTGTGATTTCAACGGTACAGTGATGGTGAAGGTTGAGCGAATATGTACTGGTAAATCTGAACTGTGGATGTAAAATCTGATTATATTACGTTCTATTGTTTAAGGAAAGCGTAGGTATATTACTGGTTTGTTGACATGTTCTATTGTGTATTGTGACTATTGGAGCCATATTCATATAAAAAGTATTTTTCTACGAACTCTTTTGGGTATCCATTTTTGCAAAAATCGTCTTTTGAAGTTTACATGGGTTTCTTGTTTTTTTGCTATATCAGAACAGTTTCTTATTGCTCTTTTTCTCTTTTACTAATATACCGATTTTTCATTAGAATTTAACATAACTTTCCATAGGAAGAATGTGTCCGCTGTGTAGACTTTTAGTAAATCAATCTATGTTGAAATTTAGTGTGTCTAGGCAGTGGCGGAACTTCAAAATTTGGGCCCCCCGCGCAATGTAAAATATTTCCACTTAAATTTTTCGGTTAAAGTTTAATACATAGTTATTCACAGCAGCCGCTATTCAATGTTAGTTTTATGTTTGAAGGCAAATATCACTGCGGGAAAAAAGTTTCAGAAAATGATTGTAAATATTTTTTTAGTAATGTTGGGCTAGAATCGAGAATCGAGAGCTTGTTTTAATGAATCAAAAATACATAACATACAAATCGCACCAAGTTAAATTAAAACACCAATCAATACAAATTAAAGTACATAACACATTGATGATAAATAAGACCCGGGTGATAAAATAAAGGAACGAAAATAAAGGTCGCAATCACTAACATAATTAGGAGAAACATCACATTCGGAATAGCTAACAACTAAGAAATAAAATAATAATAAATAAAATAATGGGTAATAAATTAATTAATAATATGAAAAATTTCTAAATAAATAAATTTAAAATTTAAAATAAATTATCTAGTAAACTGGTAAAATAATAAAAAGTAGAATAAAAGTAGTAAAATTAAATAAACCATAAAATTTATAAAACTAAATTGGTTAATGAAAACTAAAAATAAAACCAACAAAATTATTTAAATTATAAAACTTATAAAACCAAATTGTTTAAATTAATGAAACTAAAGTAAAATTAACTGAACTTATTTAAATTATAAAACTTGTAAAACTAAATTAAAATTAGCAAAAAACTATTTAAATTATAGAATTTATAAAAATAAATCTTAAAAGTTAATAAAAATTAGAATTTTGATTAATTAAATTAATTAAATTATAAAATAATAATTGCACACATTCATGCATGCATGCAAAAATAAATCAGAATTGCCTCGCATTCTAATTGGATATAACAGCAGAGAATGCGTAGGCGTATAATTCAATCAGTATAAATACTGAGTGAAATTTCATTTAAAAAACGGTCTCGCTCAACTGGTTATACAACAATTCATTTACTGGCAGTGAACATATGCTCTCAATTTTCGATTCCATGCCATCGCGGTGAGGTAAATTTGATTTTTGTTTTGTGTAATGAAATTTTGCTAGGTCTAATGTTATTTTAAATTGAAGTTAATTTTAGTTAATGTTATTTAGTTAATTTATTTTGTTATTTAGATAATGCTATTTTACATTGAATGCTATTTTAAATTGAATGCTATTTTAAATTGAAGTTAATTTTAGTTAATGTTATTTAGTTAATTTATTTTGTTATTTAGATAATGTTATTTTAAATTGGAGTTAATTTGTGGTGAATTGGCCCTTTGACGCATATTGCCAAAGCCAAAGACATATTTCGTCCTCTGTTTGTTGGTTGGATTTTGTACAACCTTTCACCTTTTTTGTTCCTTCCCCGTTTCTGAATTGTCCAGCAATTAAACCCGCATTTATCGATGTATATCAATTTCTTATCCCTCCATCCTTTTTCCAGGAATCGAGTTACAAACTATAATCTCATTTCCATTACTCGATCTGAATTACGTTCAGCGACACATGGCCTAATTTCCTTTATTTTTATAAGATAGAAACGAGAAATCGTCGTTTTTGATACGTCGCGGTTTACGGAAACTAGGTAAATTCTCATTTCTTCAATTGAAGCGTATATGTTTCCCAAAACAAAGTCCAACAATTTGTATCCTTCTTCTTCTGATATTTTTTCTTTGCTCCCACCTATCTTGCCCTTTGACCTTCATTTTCGCGAAACGGAAGCGTTTCTATAGAAATATCTGAAATTCTAAGGAATGTTTAACTTCATTTTAACTGAAAAGATAAATCTTACGATAATATTTCATCATATTCATGACATTTTAACGTATTTTCATTAAAAATATATTTTTAAAAATTTTCTGCCATCTTTTTTTTTCTCAAAATTGTCTAAAATAAAGTTATTATAGAAACGTATCTCGGCGGTGCATTTCTATGAATCAAAAGTTTGTATGTGTTTCTTAGTGTGTGTTGTGTTTGTGTGCAGTTTTTAATTTTTCTTCCACTTTTCAGATTTTTATAGTATAAGATGTATCTGACTGCACTCTAAATGAGAACATCAGCGTGAAATCAAAGTATTTCATTAAAAATATGTTCCTATAAAGTAAGGTTATTGATTTTTTTCTTATATTATAGGAAACGTATCTGAGTGGTTTCTGGTGTTATTTTGAGATGAAGTGTGTGTGAAAATTGTATAGTTTGTGTTGAGTGTGGTGGACTTTATTGTTAAAATCTCAGATGTTGAACTTTCAGATATTTGCTTAAAATTGTGTAATTTATATTGTGATTAATTTAATAGATTTGTTTTATTTGGGAGCGATATTTTTATTGGAATATTCTTTTAATTGTGACTAATTTATCATTCCAAAAAGGAATATATTGAGAGGTGCGTCTCTAAAATTCTGGGCCATTCATATATTTCAAACTGATGATAGTGTTTTGAATTCAAATCAAAAAAAGAAAATACAATAAATGAGAATGATATCTCCATAAACAGTTTTGGTGAAATGGCTGGAAATTCGAATCTGTTGACATTCGTAAATTGCACAATTCCCCGGCAAAAATAGTGAAGAAAAAGCAAGATCAATTCTAGAAAGGCATATCATTGTTTGTTTATGAGAAAATCGTTAAAATTGTCTCCAACGCCTTCATTTGTAAATTGTGAGAAGGAAACTCTATTCTGAGCATGTTTCTAAGAACATTGATTAGGTATGTGAAACAAAAATTGAAAATGTCTGCATACACTTGAAATGTCAATTTCATATGAAATGAAATGTATATAAGAAATCAATAATTTTTCATATACGTTGTAATTCATTCAAATATAATTATATTAATTAAAATATTATTATATTGATTCAAATATTATTATATTGATTCAAATATTATTATATTGATTCAAATATTATTATATTGATTCAAATATTATTATATTGATTCAAATATTATACAATGTTATTTGGAAGCAGTACCAAATGGGCTCTATATTTTTAAAACTAATTATTATTATAAGAACTTTTTTCCCAATTTCACCACTGATTTTTTCCCATTGTATTTATTTAAGAGTTTGAAGACTATAAATCAGTAAATATATCAAAAACATCGATATATTTACTGATTTATAGTTTTCAAACTCTTTAAAAATTAATAAAAATAAAAATAATAAGACTAAGACAAACTTTAGATGCTTCTCTTTGTTCAAGATTCGTCTTACATGTTGGACACGTAAACTGATTTAAGAATCGATATTCCGCAAATGTATTATCGAGACATGATCTAAAAATAAATAAAAAAGATAATGTTACGACTACCATTTGCTTATAAAAATGATGATTTTGTTTAGAAATTGAATTAAATGTAACTAATGTTTAAAAATATCAAGTGCTTCTCTTATTATAGTCAACCAAAATTTTAATTTTTATCATTAATCAAAATCGCGTTATTAACAGAAGAGAGAAAAGGAGCAATAAGAAACTGTTCTGACATAACAAAAAAACAAGAAACCATTGAAAACTTCAAAATAGGTCCGTGAGAAATGATTTTAAATGAATACAGCTCCGGTAATCACAACCCACAAAAGAAACACGTCAGCAAACCAGTGATATACCTACGCTTCCCTTTCTTAAACAATAAGACTAGTAATATAATCAGATCTTACTTCCGCAATACAGATTTACCAGTAGATATTCGGCACCTTTGAAATCACAATTTCAAAAATCTCAAATCGAGATTGTCATTGCTGCTTTTCTACTAAATGTTTTTGCTTTCAAAACTTTTGTATATCAAATCACTTGCACAAGATGAGGCGCAACGTACATAGGGGACACACATAGAACATTCCAAAGACGACTGACTAAACACATCAAAAACAAAATCAGTAATTATCACGACCACTGGGAGAAAGTTCACAAATCAGCACCATTCTTACAAGAATCAAAATGCCAAATACTACAAGATGCGTTTCAAAAATACATTACAAAGATTAACGACAAAATCTCTTTTTATCAAAAAACAAACCCTCCAACCAACGTTCAACTAACTTGGATTTCGGGAACTTTTAAAACTTCTAAAATTCAACTAAAATAATTTAAAACTCAATATTATTTAAAATTAAAATTAACCAATAATATCAATTAAAATTTCCCTATTTGTGATTATTAAAAAATATAGATATCTTTAATGATTCATAGTCAATATTTTAATAAATATAATGTCAATTCACTATGATAACATATAATGGTTAATATAAAATCGCGTATGTATGTATGTTGGTTATTAATTGTATTTGTCTGTTGTTATGCGCAATTAGACGCGAGGCAATGTTTTTCAGATTATTTTGGAATTCTGGATTTTTATTAGTTGTTGTTTTGTCCTATCAATGGACGATTTTTGACAAGTTTTAACAATAAAGATTTGTTTTCAAGGTTTTTCTCTTTTCGTTAAAAAATTCATGGGGAAATATATGATGATTATCAAACAACTACCTTTTCGCCGGATGGTAATTTATATCATGTTGAATACACCAAAGCGTAATTGATAATCATTTTATAGACATTATATTTAATTCGATGCTCGCGTCTGTTTGCGCTTTTTACTTTCCTTGTGTTTTTTGTTGTGTGCGCACACAGACGCGTAAAATTGAGAATGGTTTGTGGTTGTGCCTTGGATTGAGGGGAATTTTTGTGTTTCTTTTGTGGCATTGTTTTGAGTGTGAATTGCAGGTGTGTTTCGAGAATTTTTGAGTTTTAATTTTGTGTGTATTTTTTAGTTGAACTCGAATTGTTGGATTTTTATCGATTTTCGTTTTCGTTTGTCCATGTACTTCCGATCAAATATGGCTGCTTTCAATGAAGATATTTATGATTCAAACAATATGATCCAGGATAAATGCTCTTTGGAATCGGATAACGTCAATGGTGTTTTTGGCCAACTAATCTCAAATTTATTTGGTGGATTGCTTTCCGTTGGTATTCGAGGCAATAATTGTGATGTAGTAGCTACACAAAGAAAGGTTCCAGATAAAATGATTGAGAAGAGTTCAGCTACAAGATGGTTCAATATTACTGGAAGTACTGGAGGTGTTATGGCTGGTATGATCCCTGATTATCGATCTCAAGTATGTCGTGCACAAATGGAAGCAGCTCGATTTAGATATAAACATAGATATGAAATGCCTTGTGACATAATATGTCGTTCTATTGCGGATATTAAGCAGCTTTCTACCCAATCAACTGAGACGCGACCATTAGGTTGTTCAATGATGGCATTATCTTATGGTATTGAAATGGACAAATTGTTATTATTCAAAACCGGCTCTGTGGATGAAAATAAAATTATTAATCGTTATCTTGAATTTCAACACATTAAAAAAAATCCAGTCAATTGAGCTTTGCTTTGGTTTTAATATTAAATTTTATGTTTTTCTATGTTTATTCCGAGGATCCCGATTATACCAACCGATAAGTCCTTTGATTTCAGGAGGTTCCAATTACCAGTTCGCTTAGCTTTTTCCATTTCCATCAACAAATCCCAGGGACAGTCTCTGAAAGTTGTAGGAATTAACCCGGGGGAGCCCTGATGTTCACATGCTTACGACATGTAATATATGTTTACGATCTATAATTACTTTGGAATATTCGAGTGCAATTAATAAAATATATCTATTTACTATATATCAATTATGTTCCCTAGCAACGCGGGGTTCCATAGCAGCACGGGGTTCCCCAGCTATTTGTCTATAAATGAAAACATTGACTTTCGCGATTTGGTGTATTTGATTAATAAATAGTTGGGGTAAATGCCAAATAACAATGAAATATACTTGCAGAAACAATCTAAACATTTCCTGAAAATGATGCCCTTTCTAGGAGGAATAAAATTATAACAGATTTCGCATTCAGCACTTTCGCTATTTGGAAGTAAATCGTATTCTTTATCCATAGTTATCATTTGTTTTCTTTTATTCAGTTTTAAATTTGTTTCAGCTTCAGCATCCATTATTTGCTGATTATATACATGTTCATATACATCATACATTTGTTTATTTATTTACTTCATTGACATTCTCATTACAGGCTTGATTTGGATAATGTCGCTTTTTACATTTCACACAATTTGGTTGACCACAGTAACTGCAATGGAATAAAAGACAGTCATTTTCTGTCATTATATAAAATGGACATGTTTTTCGTTAAACATTTGAAAATGGATGTTGAAGCACTACTCAAACAAATAGCTTCATATTGATCACATAAATCGTTTGATATACACTAAATTGGAGTACTTATACATATTGAAATGCAAATATATTTCATATTGTAATTGCTATTTTACAAAGATTTATATGAATAAAAAAATACCTGTCTAATATCAGCATCACTAATATTTGCTCTACAAGATTTAACAGGACATTTAACAGTAGTATTTAAATTGTTTGATACATGATGACATAGACATTCACTAAAAAATATTAGAATGTCAAATAGTAGTAACTTCTTACAAACAACATGGATGTTTACATCTTCTTAATTTGAGAATAAGTTCATTACTTTTTGTTTCTGAACATTTTAAACATTTTTCCATCTATATATTAATATTGTGAATATTTTCTATAATTTTTTAATTAAATAAAATAGATTTGAAATATCAAAAATATAAACTAGGATATAAACGATAATATTAAAACAAATTGATTTATTTATTTATAATATTTTTGGAAATTTGGAATTTTAATAATCGATTAACTTTATTTTTGATTTTCTATCTGAATTAATAAAAGGTTCTTTAAGTATTGATTTTAATTTCTTCAAAGTTATTCGAAAGTTTTTAATATAAAAATCATAATTTATCTAATGAAAAATCTAACATTTAAATTCATGCAACACATCAATAATATAATTATTATACAAATATCAGAGAACCATTTCACCATAAAACTTCGAGTATAAAGTTTTTAAAACATATCATATGTATTTGGTACAGTAATACCTAGTTTTCAGAATAGCTTCCGATATCAACGAAATCGTCGTTTTACATTAATACTTATGATAAGCGATAGTTGTACGAGTCAGGGTCAATTTTCTGAATACTACAACGTGTAAAGAATAACAACATTATTATTTTTTGTAATAAAATTGAAGGTATTATAGGGTGTATCATTTTCTCACTTTATTATAAGTCAATAAAATTCCTTAAATGTGTGTTTTCGGATACTTAAAACAATTATAAAACCATTTTTATATACCAATATATATACCAATACTTCGCTTAGCTAGGCAGAAGGGTCTTATTCGTCGGAACACATTTTTAATGGTGATGAGACGGGTCTCGATTGGCATGGAAAAGAACCTATCCCTCGTTTCCATATATTTTTAATCTCATTATACATGGTTTTATTTACCACAGTGACGGAGCAGAACCTATCTAGTAAAACAAATAAAAATAGGTCAAAATGAGTTACAATAATAATAAAATACTAATAATATTCAGAAACAGCATTTTCACTACAGAGAGTTCTAAATAAAGAAACAACTTAGAATTTCAAAGCTGTCAAATATATCCGCTATTAAAATACATCCCTAATTTTATAATGTTGTTACTAACAGAATAAATAATAAAGCTATATGTTGTTGATAATTAGTAGTAATAATTAAATACACTCAATGATATCGCCTCTTTTACATAAACTATTTTCATTTATGCAGAAGATTAATGTTTTACTTATTTTAGAGGTTTAAGATATTACGTTCTTCTGATTAGATAGATTATTACCTCTAATATTCTGATTACATTGAATTCAAAGAATAAGTTGCTTAGCATTGGAGCATAATTCTTCGTCATGATGTAGAATGCAATTCGGTTGTTCACATTATGCTTCTTTGCAAGAAATTTTAAAGTCGAAGTTTCAATTTCAGATTGTACTGAACAATAACGTGAAACAATATCAATCATATGCACACGGGATGGCGGAGAAAGAAATAACATGTCATTTCGATGGGGACGATGGCATTCGCTAAATTTGTGACAGCAGGATCATTGTGAGCTTTGCAGTTTATGATTTTTACGAGCAGTACAGTTCCCGATGCAGATGGCGTTGAACGTTCGAGATTTTGCAGCACCCAGGTATCTTGAAGTGTGGAAATTATACCTTAAACTACGATATGAATGGGTGGACCACATTGCAGTGGAGAATTTAAAAGGCCCACCTGTGAAAGCAAATAGAAAAGCAAAATACCGAAAAGTAATGAAACAGCAACGTAGTTAGACACCGGAAAAAGGAAAGATATGGAGAGCTTAGATTCTAAAGCTATTTGGATAAGAAGTAAAATGATAGCTTAGGGGATTATTTATACTATAAACAATTATTAAATTTCGGATTACAGTACTTGTAAAAATGTCAAAACCCCTAAAATTGTAATCAGATTGATGAATATGTAACAAGTGAGTTAGAAAATTTTGAAATATTTTAATATTGTTTTTAAAATTAGTTGAACAAAGACCTGGTAAAATCCAAATGAAAGCCTATCTCAAGCAAAAGTGAATCATCGAAAAACGAAAATAATATTCGCCTTGAGTTTAACTTACTAAGTCCTCACGTAGAGTTGACGAGTGGTCTATATCAGAGTAATTCACCAGAATTTGAAGTACCAGATAGTTTCATCAAAGAAATGAATGTAAATATTGAGAATTACGATTTTCCTAACTGAAAAAAAACAAAAATTATGAATTAAAATTTTTGTTTGTTTTGAGTCAATAGCAAATTTTGTTAAAATTTTACGCATCATTTCAAATTATTTTTAAAGAAAAATTAATAACAGTTTTTTTTATTTAATATTTTCATACTGTGATTAAAAATTATTAAAATTTGATTTATATTTATTCATCAATTATGCATGAGAATTCAAACTACCATTTATCCTTTAAATACTGCTTTCTATGTTATTTAATGTCATTGCTGATTTGTATTCACTTGTCGGCGAGCTTTCCCAAGTGAAACTCCTCGGGTTTCACGACCGAAACGCAAAGTATTCTGAGTTGAACTAAGGCTACGTCTATCTGTTCGAATAGTAATAACGAGAGCACACTTTCCGGAATTTGTTAAAAAGGGTTTGAGCAAATGAGTCAATTTGGTATCTCGATAGCAAACTGTGTTTGGGTCTTGTCTTCTTAAACTAACAAAAACTCTATTAAATGCCGTTAGAGATTTATTTATATATCCTGCTTCCTTGGATAAGGTTTTGTTTGATTGGGTTTCTGCTTTTATAATGTCTTCAAACCCAGCCAAATCACATAAACACATGAAGCTTCGAATATTTTCCCCGTGTATTTTAGATCTGCCTTGTAATCTAATTAGTGTTATTAAATGAGATCTCGATGAAGCGGGATTAAGAGCGGTTTTTGCAATTTTTCGCTTACTTCGACAAAGTTGAAGTAAAATATCGGTATCATTTTCATTTTTATTGGTACGGATTTTAGTTTTTGATAAACTGATTCCATTCCGCAATCAACGTAAAGCTGTATCCCGCTTTCGCCGGAAAGAATATCAATACAATTATCGTTATAAATCTCTACTAGACAAGCTGTGATTTGATAATCCCAATCTCGACTGCGCAATGACTGTTCTATTAATAAAGTACTGAGAGCTCTTTGCATTATTCCATATTCTTCTGTAATTCCTTCACTTCCACCAATTAATGTATAAGTTTTACCACTAGCTTCACTTCCATAAGTAATAAAACATACATTAAATCCATCAATAAACGACATGACCAAAGGTCGAAATTCTTCATAAATATCATTTTGAGACATATTAGATGGAAAAACTTTGTCAAAATCAAATCTCTCTTGAGGCAAAATCGGTAAAACTATTGATTCGTTGCCTTGAATTTCCAGAACATTTTCATTGTGGGGAATGTCTCTACATCTACAATAAACACGAACGTTTCCCATTTGTTCTTGCATCAGGTTGTAAACTATTCTCCTTTTCGTTTCTTCTTCTTTTAATTTTAATTTCAACTCATCAACCTGCCGGGCAAGTTGTATTATTCTATTCCGATGCTGGTCTGACACAAAATGCTTACTACTCAAACTGATAATTAAGTCAATATTATTCTTCAAAGCCTTTAACAGGCTGGAAACTTGCCGTCTCAGATGGATCATCTGAATTTTAGACTCTTTAATTGATTGTTTGAGAAAATCTACATTTTTAATAATGTTTTCAGCGAACTTTCTCACATAATCCGAATCAGTTTTTGAATCAATTTTCTGGGTTTGAGAACCCGAATCTTGACCAGCATTTTCAAATATTCCAGTTTCAATGCAAGTTGACTTGGAATACATATTGACAGTTTCATACGCTGCCATTTGTATTGGATTAGAAAAGTCTACATTTTCATCAGATAATCTAAAATAATTCAAATCGTCATGGGTTATGAAAATTCCGTTATCTTTTGCGGAATTAAATTTATTAAAATGACTGTTGCTATTGAATTCTTTCCCACAATTCGAACAAGAGAAAAACGTATCTTTATCATTGTTATGATAGTTTCGATACAAACACCGCAAAGCAACCAATCGGCATCGGCTATCAATAGTATTATTAATAAATTCTTTCATTATACTTCTCAATTGCCTTGTATTTTTAAAGTGATCAATTGTTAAGTTTTTGTTATAATTAAAATGTCTCAATTCCGCCATTATTTCCAAAGGATTATTCAGAAAGGAGCATTCGTCAAAGATTTGCCGTATTTTCACTTGCATTTTTGGCAACATCATATCCATTATTATCGGCAAATCAACCAATGATGAATTGGAACTGCTGCTGGATTTCGACGATGTACATCTCAAAGCTGTCGCTATGCTGCTAAAAATGAAATTCGGATGGTTTAAATAATCATTCGATTGCATTTCTGTCGGTGAATTATTTGCGCCTTGATTGTTATTCGAACAGGCTATGAGATTCATTTTGTGATTAATTACGATTTGATTGTACATCAATTCTTCCATGATGTCTATTGGTTGTTCACCGAGAAAATTATGCCGAGTTAAATGATCATAGATTTTAATCCGTTTCGATTTGGAAATGTTTATGGTCGAATCAAACAAATTTGACAAGTTATTCTTTTTGGAAAGGTTATTTGTTTGGTTGTTAGTCTTATTTGTATTACTGTTAAGTGGTTCAATATTATATACATTGTCGGATTGTTGAGTCTTCAATATTTCGCACCAATCAACTACTGATGACGTTTGTGAAGTCGCGTCATTGGTTTCGTGAACAGAATTCTGAACGGGTGTCAAGCCAATAGAATCTTGATTTGGAATATTCATTTCTGGCACACAAACTGGATATAATTTTGCCTTTGAAATCGAGTCATTCTTTTTATTCATTTGAAGATAATGATCCGGGTTTCCTAAGAATTCAGTTCCATCAGAAGAATTAAATTCCTCATTCAAATATTTATCATTAATTTGTTTTTGTAATTTATCATATTCTTCGCTAAGTTCGGTGTAATCTTGATAGAGATTATAAATAGTATTAAGCAGTCGGTGAACTCTATTGCTTTTAAAAATCCTAGATTTTGGTATAACATTATTGATTACTCCAAGAGCCAGGCTGTTATTGGTTGCAGAATTTCTAATAGTCGCCAATTCCATATATGACTGCCAATCCTTAGAATCGATGAAATGTATGGGTAATTTTCTATAGAGTTTTTTGCGTGAATTTCTATTTACATTTTTGCCGTCAGTATTTTCTTTAATTGTAGTGGCTGATTGAATGAGTGACGTTTCGTCCTGTTTATGATATACATTGGATGAATTAATTGTATAATTTTGATCTTTTATTTTAGCAGGCCAATTTGTTTCATGATCAATTTTCTGTGATTCGAAATTATTGCGCACAGAAAGTTCGCTGAGCGGTTTACATTGATCTCCAAAAAGGAAAGGATCTACGTCCCAGAAATTATCCAAAGTAGAATAATTTAAGTCATCATAATTATTTTTAAATGAATTTTCTAATGGCGTTGTTTTTGAATCTTGGGGAACATCGAGATATTCCATTTCATTTGAGGAATTACAGTTCATCTTGTGAAAGATATCAAATATGTCAATTCCTATCAAGCTAATGTTTTTATCATTTTGATAATTTGATGATTATTATTAATAATAATCAATCAATATTATTAATAATTATAATAATCAGTCAATAAACTATACTTAAATATTTATTTATATTAATTTTAAGGGGAGAACTAATTGGAGATATGCGAAATTGATTGAAAAAGTAAGGGGTAATAAGTAAATTACTGGGGATTAATAAAAAATTTTTTAATTTAAACGTATATTATTAATATTAGAAGACTTTGGAGACATAATTTATTAATATCACAAAACTGATTCTCCTCCGGAGGAAGTAATTTTATTGTAAGTATCTTGAGCAACATACATACATGCATCACTATAACACCTTTGACATTCAGACATACATTACACAATAATCAGACAAACAAATTCAACATGCAATAATATTATTATTTACAGTTATCATACAATTAATACAACTTTATTAATTTTAAATATAAAGTATATTACTGTTGGATTATTAAAATTGTTTTGGTAGGAACACATATGAATTATTTATTACAATAATATGACGCTAGAGTCTAGTGGCTAGAGTAAGATTTGTTGTTAAACTAAAAACCAAATTTTCAATCAATTATAATTTAATAATTTTTCAATTTTTCTCGATCATTCTGGCAATGTTGTAGATATTGAAGGACTTGCAAATCATTTAGATGAGGTAGTCAATGTGCATTTTCTGAATTGGTGAGATTTTCGACATATTATTTTGTGAACATCTATTGCTGATGAAAATATATATCTAGCGATGTATTTAGCAATTGCTTTTTGAAGTTGATTTTTAATTTCATTTAATTGACAGTTCATTTTAAACATTAACCTTGATGAAAATATAATTTTCTGTATAAATGATTTTAACTTTTTGTTGATAATTTATGATTTAACTTTTAACTGTTTTGATTTTATTGTTTTAATGGTCATTAACTTATTTTTATTTTAAATATCATTCATTTTTACTTTGTTCACCATTGACCTATTTTTATTTTTTCAATGTTAAAAATGAGTATATATACTCCTTGTAGTAAAAACATTTTAAAAATAAATATATTTCCATTAATTAATAGTTATAATAATAAAAATCGAAAGCTCGCCCTAGATGTGAGAAATAAAATTCATAATAATAAATAAAATTTCAAGAAATAATAAATGCCTAAATATAAAGTAATAATAAAAATAAAATAAAAACTCACAATTCATGATAAGAATTTAAGCACTAGAGCCGAAAAGTATGCAGCTGCATAAATAATTCATAGACAATTCACAAAAAATATCTGAAAAATGAATAAAATAACATATAAAATAATCAATAATCGTAATTACCAAAAATAAAAATCTTACTCATGATAAAATTAATTTTTTGAACAACCTATATCTTATATTGATATTGTTATTTATTGAAAAGAGTCGATATACTAAACTTCAAGACCCTAAAGAACTTAAACACACTGGCCTTCCAATTCGTATTACACACAAATCTTGGACATTTGAGGAAAGATCTGGTAAACAACACAAAAAAAGAAAACATTTGCACAATGGCAAACTGCTAGACACCGAAGAAAGTATGCTTGCGAAAATACGTTGTCTACTGCATCATGTACAATGTATACAATGTACGCTCAGGAACTTGCACTAAAGAGTTAAAGAACATCTAGATCCTGGTGGGAAATCCTCGGTATACAGACATCTCCAACAATGTCAACCAAGGAAAAAAAGAAAAAATATTTTAATTGAGATCTTACCCAATGGAAACATCCAAAAGAAAAATGTCCGATTTAAAGAGACAATTCTCATCATAAGCTTACCGCCAACAATTAACAATAAAGAAGAGATCAATGAAAACACCAGTATGATTAGTTGTTATTGACATTGAGAATATTTTCTTTTAAAAAATAATAAAAATAATTTTCAAGTACTAGATCAAATTTTAAGGAATTAAATTTTTAAAGGTCAATAAGAATAAAAATCAAAATATAAACATTTTTTAAAATTTTTAAATTGCATATGTAAATAGTTAATGGAGACTTTTTGAGACTTATATGAGCTAGTTATAAAAGATTTAAAAACTTAAAGATTTTTTATTGCTTTGTTTCGAATTTTAGACTCAATTTAATTTAAAAAGATTATTTAAATTCTTCAAAAAAGTTTTATTTTGATTTAGTTTATTTATAACCAAAAAGAAGTAAGAAAAAAGAAATAAAAAAGAAAATCAAAAAGCATTTGAAAATTGGAGCAACAAATTCCAAGAAATTGAAAACGGCTATTTTTATAGTTGAAAATTCTTTCAATTTATTATATATACTTCGCTGNTTTTTATTTTAAATATCATTCATTTTTACTTTGTTCACCATTGACCTATTTTTATTTTTTCAATGTTAAAAATGAGTATATATACTCCTTGTAGTAAAAACATTTTAAAAATAAATATATTTCCATTAATTAATAGTTATAATAATAAAAATCGAAAGCTCGCCCTAGATGTGAGAAATAAAATTCATAATAATAAATAAAATTTCAAGAAATAATAAATGCCTAAATATAAAGTAATAATAAAAATAAAATAAAAACTCACAATTCATGATAAGAATTTAAGCACTAGAGCCGAAAAGTATGCAGCTGCATAAATAATTCATAGACAATTCACAAAAAATATCTGAAAAATGAATAAAATAACATATAAAATAATCAATAATCGTAATTACCAAAAATAAAAATCTTACTCATGATAAAATTAATTTTTGAACAACCTATATCTTATATTGATATTGTTATTTATTGAAAAGAGTCGATATACTAAACTTCAAGACCCTAAAGAACTTAAACACACTGGCCTTCCAATTCGTATTACACACAAATCTTGGACATTTGAGGAAAGATCTGGTAAACAACACAAAAAAAGAAAACATTTGCACAATGGCAAACTGCTAGACACCGAAGAAAGTATGCTTGCGAAAATACGTTGTCTACTGCATCATGTACAATGTATACAATGTACGCTCAGGAACTTGCACTAAAGAGTTAAAGAACATCTAGATCCTGGTGGGAAATCCTCGGTATACAGACATCTCCAACAATGTCAACCAAGGAAAAAAAGAAAAAATATTTTAATTGAGATCTTACCCAATGGAAACATCCAAAAGAAAAATGTCCGATTTAAAGAGACAATTCTCATCATAAGCTTACCGCCAACAATTAACAATAAAGAAGAGATCAATGAAAACACCAGTATGATTAGTTGTTATTGACATTGAGAATATTTTCTTTTAAAAAATAATAAAAATAATTTTCAAGTACTAGATCAAATTTTAAGGAATTAAATTTTTAAAGGTCAATAAGAATAAAAATCAAAATATAAACATTTTTTAAAATTTTTAAATTGCATATGTAAATAGTTAATGGAGACTTTTTGAGACTTATATGAGCTAGTTATAAAAAGATTTAAAAACTTAAAGATTTTTTATTGCTTTGTTTCGAATTTTAGACTCAATTTAATTTAAAAAGATTATTTAAATTCTTCAAAAAAGTTTTATTTTGATTTAGTTTATTTATAACCAAAAGAAGTAAGAAAAAAGAAATAAAAAAGAAAATCAAAAAGCATTTGAAAATTGGAGCAACAAATTCCAAGAAATTGAAAACGGCTATTTTTATAGTTGAAAATTCTTTCAATTTATTATATATACTTCGCTGACAAAGGCTTAAATTATCTGCTACCAAGAAATTATCACTTTAAACTAATACTAATAATAATAATAATAATAATAATAATAATAATAATAATAATAATAATAATAATAATAATAATAATAATAATAATTAATAATAATAATAATAATAATAAAACAATAAAGTGATAATTTAAACCTTTTGCTGCGAATAGTATATTTAATACAAATAAAAAAATTTTC
Source organism: Schmidtea polychroa (assembly GCA_959609185.1). NCBI lineage: Eukaryota > Metazoa > Platyhelminthes > Tricladida > Dugesiidae > Schmidtea > Schmidtea polychroa. Next base: position 75,952 of record CAUHTR010007819.1, read on the forward strand.
GACTATAAGATAGTCCTTGACAAGCACATATCAGCACATATAACTTAGTAAGCTAGATTTTGAGCATACATATTATCTAACCTAGCCCAGGTAACTGCAAACATTAACTCAAAGCAAAGTAAATATAATACAAAATGGAATAATACAAAATCTCTGTATAAATTTTGGTGAAGGTAAATATCTACTTATCTAAAAAGCTTTGTTACTAAATAAATTATCTTGGTGTATTTGTCTTATCAGTTATATAGGACATCAAGTTCAACAATATTAACTGAATTGTTTTCCATTTTATAGAATGAATTTTCATCAATTATGTTGGAGTTTGTTTAGATCGGTGCAAAAAGAAATTTAAATACATAGGGAATTTATTGAAAATTGATAAAAGGAGAAAAGTTTATTTAGATTCAAAATTAATAATTAAAGTGAAACAATTAATTAAAAATTGCAAAATTTTGAAATTTACATAATTTGAGGGAAACATGTATATGCGGATGGCAAATAATAACACAAATAAGAATACAATAATATAAAATCGATGAGGGTTCCTCGGAAAAAGATATTTAAAAATTAAAAATTAATTAAGAAAAATAAATATATTTAATTGGTATGGAGAAACCCAGAGTGATAAATGAAAAAATAATGAGATTAATTTTTTCACAAAATCAAATTAGCTGAATAAAGTCCTTGGGCGTATAAGCTAGAGATCGTCTACGTAACTGTCCTGTTTTCAAAAGAAAAGCCTCTAATTTAATTGTTTTGACTTGAGATGTGTTGTTTACCTAATGTAATTATTTTGTTTTTGAAAGTTTGTAGGAAAGAAATTTGACTAAAAAGCAGAGACACTGTAAACTAGTTGCCAGTTTGGTCAAAGACTAAAAAATTTAAGTTTTGAAG
>CAUHTR010007820.1:0-80212 GCA_959609185.1 Schmidtea polychroa
GTGACCATCTATTACTTTAAAATTCACAAAATCATACAGATTTTATTGAAATTTTAACACAATGTAGAAAAAGAATATTTTTTAAAGGATTAATTTTAAAATATTTCTTGGGAATCCTGAGATTAAAAATTTTGCCGGCAAATGAAAACTCTAGTTAGTAAAGTATTAATTTTGTATTAAAAAATACTCGATTTTTGCGTGTTTAAATATACAATTCCAGTGTTTTTTAATTAGAGTAATTGTTGGATACAATCACCTAAGCGAAAATTAAATTTCTAAAAAAGTTGTCCTTTATAAGTGTAAATAATATTCGCTAAGTTAATTAGAAAATTAATTAATTTAACATATTTATTAGAAGAACAAAGACATCGATGTTTTTAGATATTCACGAATTTTCAGCATTACCTTTTATATATTTTTTATATTTTTACATATTTAATTTGATAAAAAATAAAACTTCACAAGGGCAAAAGAAATTTTACATTCGCTTGGATGATTATATAATACGTTTACTTTACCGATTTGTTTTGTGCATTATGATCTCTGACAGAAAAAACGTATTTTACATATAATAAATATGGAATACTTATTTAAAATTGTTATCGGAACAGCGAAACAATATTGTGATCCCACGATGAGATAAAAACTCCAATTGTGAATTAAAGTTAAAATAGTTAAGAGCATAAGCTTTTATTTCATTTTTTATTTCACCATAAATCTTTTTAATTTTCAATCTCAATCTTTATCAGTTTGCAAGCAATAGATCAATATTTTTATAACTCTAATAAGAATTTTATTTTGAAAGTTAATATTAAGATAATAAATACTGTTGATGTCATTAAAATAAATCAAAGACTAGAAAAATGAAAACTAAAAAAATTCGAATTTTTGTGAATGTTTTTTTAAATATGGCATTTTATCGAAATATTTTAAATGGAAATTTTAAATGCCTGTGATTTGGGTACTTAGAGTATGTTTTGAAGAAATTTATACGGGTATTTCAATTTAAATATGAACAATTCGATCAATTTAATGAAAAGATATCTGTAATAAATCTATTAATTTGCTTTTCAAAGTGATATTCAAGTAAAAGTAATTTAAACCAAACCTATTAATTTATTTATTAATCTTATTAGGAAGTTAAATCCTGAAAATGTTAAATGCCTACTAAGATTGGTAGGAAAAATGATAGCACATATTGAGTGCTGGGAATTCCATTGATTCGGAGATACCAAAAGAGTTTTGAATTATTGATCAGGAAATATCCCTTTCAAAATTAGGAGCAATAAGATATTTTAAGCATTTATGAAATATCATTAATGTAAATATTCCTCATATGTAAAAAAACATAATTTGATGATCTTACAGATGCTGTTACTAAACTCCTTAAAGCCGCTGAAATTATCATTGATAGTTGAAAAAACATAATTGGTAGACATTTGTGAAAATTATTTATTTGTGAAATTTATATTTGCTGTATTTAGTAATTTTTAATAGACTTAATGGATAATTTGATATTCAAAAATATGAATGGAAACGAATGCGAAAGGCAATATTCAGAAGAACTAGAATTGATAATTCATCAGCTGCATTTTTTATTTAATAATGAACTTGGAAACATAAATGTTCTAGTAAATATGATAATTAAAATCCAGATATATATGAAACGTAAGGAATATTGACTTGCTTCTATTTGAATATGTAAAAGTAATTAACGTTTGATTAAAGGACCTTATGAAGAAATGAAAACATTTGTCATAGGCTAATATACTCGATCAATATAAGAAACAGTTAAGCAAGACAATTTAAATAATAAAGAAAACTTATACTGGAACAACCTTATCATATGAATGAATAGATAAATTTATCAATGATCAATGATATAGAATAAAAAACAAAGCAATAATTACAGAAACTTGAAGTAAAAACCAATAATTTGTGAAATAGATAAATATGAAAAAATACCTTCTGGCCTATATCCTGGTCTTCGTTTGACCTTTTCTTTATACATAGGATATCCTAAATTTTTAACAATATCAATTTAAATATCATATGAATTTAGAACGCATAGATTTTACAAATTAAATTTTTGCATACCTTCGATACCAATTCTAATCTTTTTTAAACCTCTTTCTTGCAGCACGTGTTTTGCAACTTCTCTATTTTCAATATACTTGAGAAACCGAAACATCTGAGTACTATGCACAACTAAATTATCACAATTAATGAAGTATTGAATGATATTGTGAAAATATCAAAAAAAACTCTTGCAAATATAAAAACTCTATATCAAAAAGCATAAACCATCCATCCACATTCAACTAAATTAGAAAAAATCTCAGAGACACTTATTCAAATTAAAAATATATAAAATTAAAAACACGTTTTTAAAAAAATTTAAATTATAAAATAAAATATAAAAAATAAACCAATAAATTTTATATAAAATACAAAATAAATTTTTTCCCACAAAAATAAGTTGTAAATTTAAATAATGATCAAATTCACTTGAAAAAGGCAGTGCCGAAAATTCGTGAATATCAAAAACATTGATATATTTACTGATTTATATTCACGCTCTTATTGATATGTTCAAGCTCTTAGACAAGTTAATATTATACGATTTTTTCCAATTTCATCACTGATTTTTTTCCATTGTGTTTATTAAAATGTCTTTAGCAAAGAAATATTAACAATATTGGCATCATGTAACTGAGTCAATAATCATAGATACCATAAGTAAACTGTGCTAACAATTTGACAACCTTAAATAAAATGATTTCCCAATTAATTTTATTTTAAATTTCAATATTTAGCATCATAAATATCAAAAGGCTGCCTTTCCACCAGGAAGTTTAAATTTCTATCCTTTCTCCCTCGAATTCACTGATGGATTATTTCTTTAATGCCACTGAGTTTTACAAATATTTGTCTTTTTAAAAATATCAATAAAAAATAAGAATTCAATACGAGACCAATATAATCATACACAAATCGAAAATCATAAATTTCCGATTAGGAAATTATCAAGATAAAACCGGAGCTGTTTCTAAGATTATAATCAACCACAGAAGTAGCGAATACAGAAGTAGCTGTAGAAATAAGTAACTCCACAGAAACTGTCATTGAAATTTCTTTATAAATAAAATGATTAGATATAAAAACTGGTATATATTTTTATCAGTTTTTATATAAATAAGAAACATTTTATGAATATCATCAACTCAAAACACTAACAAATATTTAATTTTATTTTGTTTTTAGCTAGCAAATATATTTTAAACTTATTTTGTAGGAAATAGCTATTATTCCGCCAGAAACTTTGCTTTTATGATCCGGACAGTGATATTTCGAAATTTCTTTATTTTCCTTACATGAATTAGATGAATTCAATAGTGCATAAACTATTACAACCTTTACAGAGATATAAACTGTGATTAAAATATAATGACCGAATGAATTTAAATTCTCTACAACTGCGATTTTTCTAGTGAAATTTCGGATGATCTGGTAATAAATATTTTGATTTTGATGTAACTAAGATTTGTTTTGATTTCTGTAAAGTTGAGATAAAAATTAGAGGAAAAATTTTCCATATTTCTAATCGAAAAAAGAAATTTGAATCATAATATAAATTATTTGGAGAAAAACTAAATTGAACGTTAAATTAATTAAAAAAGGAATTAATGCAAAGAGCAACAATTTAATGTTAATTGACGAAAAAATAATTTGGTTTAACTAAAATGTCGTAATCAAACTAAAACTAAAAACAATTTTAATGAATGTTAATAAAAATCTACTCAATATTTCATAGAAAAGATAATAAATTACTATGAGATCGCAATTCATTTTCAGGCATCTGAGGAGGATAATTATCGTCCCAATCAATAACATCATCGTCCGTAAGCATAACAATGTGACATTCTCTCTCCCCGACCTGGGAAAATAAAATCGATTATTTTTAGAAATTTGTGAAAATTAATTACGCTTTATTAATTACTGTCGTATAATATCAAAGAAATTAAATCTTAAATCTGTCCAATCAACTAGTAGGGGAATTTGGATGGCTATATATAAATATAATTGCGAAATCTTATATAGACTAGCGGTTGGACAATAATATTTATCAGATATGAAAAATAAAAACTATCAATATTGCATATTAAAAAAATAAACATATGCAAGCTCTCGTTCGGCGATATACATCAGTCGACTACTTTCAAACATTTCTATTTTCATTGCAAAAATCACACAAACCAGTAGCAAATATTACAATCAAAATCTAAGGCTATATTTCCAAAAGTGGTAATTCATGAAAATGTACCAATCGGCACCATTGATCAAGAAACTGGGTAAAAGAATATAAAATATAAAATTCTATTCATAAAAAAAGAAAAACTATTAGTAAAATTTGCACGTATAATTCTAATTTTTGCAATTTATTCAATTTGACATCAATAATTTATTCAAGAGAATAGTTAACGAAGTCCCATTATTCACTGTGTAGAACTCAAGAGAAATTTTATCTGTCTGAAAGATATATTTTGTAATATGTGCATATATAATTAATAAATAGTAGTCTCATCAATAAAGATTAAATTACGATTTTTGAACTGTAAATAAGAATCAACTATTAGTAATAACAATTTATGTAGCATTAGCCTTTGGTAATATCACAATAACAACAACAATAACAATGATGATGATGACGATAATGATTATAATAATAATAATAATAATAATAATAATAATAATAATAATAATAATAATAATAATAATAATAATAATAATATAATCAAGTGCTCAATTTTCAGGAGGAAGAAAGTGGAATAGTTTACTTGATTTTTTGATGACATTTGTGAAAAAATTTACTTTGGATAAAGTTTTCGAAATCATAACTGCAAAGTATAAAAAATTAAAACATTAAGTTGCAGTGTTTAAAATTATTCTTTTGAAGATAATATTGATTTCGAATTGTTCTAAAATGATTCTACAATAACTACACAAACGTTATCATATTTTCTTTTCCAAACTTTACAAAAATGATGACTTTCATAGAAACTACCTCTGTACTATCCCTCAGTAAACCTTCATTAAATCCTAATTTGACAAAATTTATATTCTATATAGACCAATTTTTAGCTTTTGCTATGACGATATTGAGTAAAATTATTAGAAAGTACAAGAGCACACACAAAAAATTTGGTAATTAAATTGAATTAAAATTTGCTTTTAAAAATGTGATAACGTGTTTTTCTTCTGTCATTTTTAATAATTGATATCAACATAGACACAAAATTACACTAAAATAATGACGAACTATGAGTGCTTGATGGTTTTCAACACAAATGATTAATTAGGTTTTCTTAGGTCTTCCATGTGTACACAAAATAAGTAAATATTCGAAGTGTAATTTCCAAAAATAAAATAATCATGTTAGAGAAAAAAATTTGGTTCCTCTGTGAACACTTTAAACCAGAATTAAAAGTTAACTTATAAATTAATGATTAATGAAATATAATTACAAAAATAAAACGACGAAATTATTGCCATTTATACAAACTACCGAAATTTATGTAATGAAAACAAATAAAAAATCTGAATATGATATTTATTGTTTAAATCGATTCTAATTACTCTCAAATTTAAGGAACTATTTGGAGTATAAAATTATTTATTAATTTCATGTTGAATGAACCACAAAAATGTATCCACCGTGAATGCATACTCAATTTTAAGTTGGTTCTTGTAATTGATGTTAATAATTCATTGCTCTAGATAAAGATTTAACTGTCATAAGGAAAAATGGAAATCAAGAATAGTTTGAGCGAAGTTTTTATTTTGAATTCTATAACAATTAATAGTGAATTTCAATGAGTCTATGAATATTCTATGAATCCCACACCAAAAAAAAACAAAGTGATAAACACATCATCCAAAAACATTTTGAATTAAAATAAAACTGTTATTGATTTATATAATAATCGATTATTCTATTGTGTAAAAGTTACTGATGAAAGTTAGGCACCAAAGAAAATTGTGGCAATATAGATTTATAACTAGTTCACCCTTATTTTTTAAATTTAACCTTGATTATCCTAATAAACATTAGAGATAATCAAAATTTTATCTTAATAGCTTAATCAAATTTTGGTTTAAATTAGGGAAAACGAATCCCAGGATCTAAGCTTTTCCTTAGTAATTATGAAAAAGAATTGCTACATCGTTTAATCGCACATCACGCAGAAATATTATACAATCAAAATAGACCAAAATAATATATTGTTTTTGAAGTGAATTAAAAATAAAAATCGGTTGAAATCAATCAACAAAAAAATTATGGGGCTTTGATAAAAGTATATTTACTATAATAAAAATATATTGTTCAAATTAGTGGGGTGCGATTAAAATTTTGTGAAATGAATGAAAATGGTCTGATACTTTATAATTAACGTATGTATTGCTTTAAAGAAATTTTTGTTAAAATATATCAACAATTGGTACGTGTTTTAAAGCATAAAATTTCAATATTTTACAATAAATTTCGAATTTATGAAGACAATCAAATTTCCTGAGAAAAAAAGGCATGAACTTTCAAGTGATTTACTCAAAATATTTTAAAATACATTGTTTAATATGGAATTTTTCTACAAAATGATGTTAATTTCTTAAAATTTGAAGATTTTCCAAATTATCAGTAATTAAACGACATAAGAAATATTACTCAAGAAATCTTTAATAATTAGACTCAAAATAAAATTCCTTATATAAAATTACTGATTTTCTAAGTTTACAATATTGACAAAATGTATATATATATATATATATATATAGCTTACAGGACTCAGCATAAGTTTCTTCAAAATGATATAAATTATTCATGTGTATCATATCGAAACTACGTTCATATCGTATCTAAATCATGTTACTATTTATAGAGTTGCAATGCGGGGTATGGTAGCACAACTTAGTGAATTTAATCAAGTATTAACTTGAAAGTGCCTAGTTTATGTATAATTTAATTCTTTATCAGATTTTAACAAGTATGCAAGCTCATATTTCAGAAATATTATCAAAACATCAATTAAGAAAGTAGCATTAAATAGTACTCAGTAACAGTTTTAAAGAATAGACCAGGGGAGGCCAATCTGTGGCTCGATAGCCGTATGCGCCTAATTGAAGGTTTATTTGCGGCTCCTGATAAATGTACTTGATTCACTTTTTATTTTTCCATTATATTTAAGAATTATTGTCGTTGAGTATGTCTCAAAATGTCTTTTAAATTACTCATCACAAATATAAAGAATAAATGCAACGTTGTAACAAATTTTATTTTAGTCCAAGCTAAAAAAGATGACTCATAAAAACAATTTGTATCAAATTTGCTACTAATATAATTTTAATCTGTAATTTTTTGTAAGTTAATTAAATTTATTTAACTGTACGTAATACATTTTATTATTTTTTTGCATATCTTTTGAATACTTTTGCGGCTTGCGAAACATTTTGAATTTGGAAAAACGGTTCGAGCTATCGAGGAGCTTTGCCACATCTGGAATATACTGATAAATAGTAATTAAAATTGAATAACTTTTCTACTCTAGACGCTGGGAAACCTCTGTTATAGAGTTTACCAGTGAAAGCATTCAGTTCAAGATCAGACATTACCTTGAATTAATTGACCAAACGACAATATCCAAATATTGAGGTACGCATAAATAAATAACATTTTTATTATTGCTATTTAAATTTAATTAATTAATTCCAAGTTCTAATAGATAATAAATGCGCGTGTGATTAAAATTCAACGATCACAAATAATTTGAAAAATAATCAAAATATATATTTCAAAGTACTATGTACATATATTACAAAAATGATTCAAAACAAAATGATAAATGTTAATGTGAAATTATTATATGTACTATTAAGATTTTCTGAAATCATTTGGATACAATTAAAAATTGACATAAAATATCAATATCAGTAAAATTTTAATTTTCCTTGTTGATCGGAAATAAAGATTAGGCTATTAGATAATAATTGAAGATCAATAAAAATTCGTGATAATCCTTAAGAATTGTATTGGTTACCAATAAGAACTTATATTGAAATTATGTAATAATAATATAAAGTGATTTCTTGGTAGCAGCATTAGTTAAATTTTAAACAATTAAATGATAATTTAATTATTTTGCTGCCAATATATTTAAAACAAATGAAAAAATTTCGACTAAGTTACAATTTCTTCACAAATCATAATAACAATAAAAATATATTCAAAAAATCTTTCCCACGTGTCCTTTTTATTATTAAAACAACTTTTCTTAATAAACATCAAATATTGAACATCACTCTCCTCTTCATTTTCTTTGCACCTCTAGCATTCAATTCTTCTTGATTATATTGAGTTTGGAAATTGTAATTCAACTTGTCTTGGTGATAAGAATTTTAAAATTTTGTAAGGTCCCTCCTTCTTTCGTCTATGCGGTTCCAAACGAACTAATAATTTCTCTCCCAACCTGAATACTCGAGTACCCCGTTTGTCTAAATCTCTGTTTTTCATTGTTGTCGCTGCTTTTTCTAAATTTGTTTTTGTTTTAACAACAATTTCTTTGCTTTTTTGTATGTGTCCTAATATAGAATATAGATTACTCTTCCGACCATATACAATTTCAAAAGGTGAAAAATTTGTCGAGTTTTGTATTGTAGCATTCAAACTAAATTCAATTTTTGGTAACAATTTGTACCAATTATTCTATGTTTATTCATTTATTTCCATCACACTCCACTTCATATCATCATAATTCTTAAACATCACATTCTTCTTTACAACATTTCGTTTTTTATACTCCTACTGTCTCGACCCTGCTGACGAAATGTAAACAACAGAGTCTTCTTGGCTTTTTCCCCTCAACATTATCCTTAACTGGTTCTATCAATTCTTCTGATCTATCGTCGTCTTTTTCTTGTATACAATACACTCTTCGTTCTGGTCTTTGTGTATTTCTTCTTGATTATTCTAACAAATTACAATTTCTAAACGAATGACCTTCTTTACAGCATATTAAGCATTTGTCCCTCAACGGACACTCAAATCGCATATGGTCACTTTGTCCACAACAAAAACATTGACCAGGTCTTAACCTTTCTTCTACTGGCTCAGGTAAACCACAAAATCTATTATAAACCTTTCTCGCGATATGTTTCATTGAAACTAACGGTGGTGGTCTACGATGCGTAGTTGACCTCTGATTATATTGTTCCGCCAAGGATTTCACTCTATCAATTTATCTTTCGTTTCTTTCATTTTCTTCATTTCCATTTTGATAATTTTTATCTGGTAGACAGCTTGAATATATTTTTTAATCCAAAGATGATTTTATCTTCTGTTTATCTTGAGCAACGTTTGCATATGTTGATTTACCTATTACCTGAACTTCTTCAAATCGTTCTTTTGCCTCATAACCTCCTCGTGCCTCATATACCTTTGCTAAATTTCTGATTTCTTCTCTCGTGATGTTGGCCTTCGTTTATATATTTTCTTTCAAACGTTGGTACACAAAATCAGTTCAACAATATTCTCTTTTGAAATCCCACAGTCGAAAACCTCGTCAACGAGTTTCTTCACTAGTATCTCGAATGCTATGAATCTTTCATCATGATTTTGTTTCACTGATGATAAGTCACAAGTCATATCCATAATGGACTTCTTTTTGTAAATGAATCATTAAACCATTCCGGAGCTTTTTCATTTGTTGTGAAGATGTCTTTGAATTCTTTCCAGAGAATCAAGAAAACTTACTAAATTTAGATCATTAAGAAGCATCCAATCTTCAATATCCTTGATCCATTTCTCTGCTTCTATCGTGCTTCGGCCTTCGAATCTTCTGACATCAAAATTTAAAATGTCTTTTGCCTGTTTAGATAAAGATTCCATAATCATCTTTCTATGCTGATTTCTTGTCACCACGCGTGGTCGCCAGTTACAAATTCTTCACAAATCATTATAACAATTAAACTATATTTCAAAAAACTATCCCACGTGTCCTTTTTATTATTAAAACAACTTTTCTTAATAAACATTAATTATTGAATATCACTAACAAGAGCTATCTTATAGTCGAAATTTTTTCATTTGTATTAAATATATTATTCGCAGCAAAAGGCTCAAATTATTATTTAATTAATAATAATAATAATAATAATAATAATAATAAAAATAATGTTATTAAATTTTTGAAAATCATTACTTGAGCACATTTGACCATTTGAGGTAAAACTTCTTCTTCGAGAAAATGTTCAAATAGTTCATAAGCACCATCGTTTGATATCTCATGCAAAAACGATCCTAAAAAATATTCAGATTAACATAAAAAATAAAATGATTTATAGTTTACAGTGTAAATATAATATTAGCCATATCCTAATGAAAATGAAATAAATGAAATAACACGATTTGTTAATGTTTCTGTTTAAATTATGTATTAGGTGTAGTGCTGTGTAATATAAAAAGATTAAGGAAACTGTTGCGAAATGATTATTTAGTCTGCATTAGTAAGTATATATGCATATATATATATATATACATGTATACATGCTTATCACAGAACACGGGGCCAGAAAAATTACAATTAGAGCAATATTTAAAACATTCTAGCGAAGAGTCAAAATCTTTTATAAAAACTATTTTTATACCAAAATTTTGAACTTTGAGTTATATGTTTCTTAAAAAAAATTGTTAAAAAAAAATAGTATTTTATGTTAAAAAAAAATTTCTTCTGGAATTTTCCAACTATTGTTTTACTTATTATATTTGTAGATAAAATGAAAACATTATACTTTTTAGTCTTGTAACATGAATGTTTTTGTAATTATCGATCAGAAAACCAGAAAAAAGAATATCTTCTATCGCACTATGCTAAGTTATTAAATATTGTTGTTAAAAGTTGCTATATTAATTATTTTAATAGAACCAAGATAGCGATTTCATGTTTAATGTTGGCATTTTCCTATAAAATAGAAACTAAATCAGAAAATTCTCATGCATCTGATGCAAAATGTCATATGAATCTAATGTGCAACACCTCCAAATGATATCACTGTCAACGCTCTAATGGCCAAATTCACTTGAAAAAGAAATAAAAATTATATTTATATAAAATTTATTAATTGCATTCACGATTATTAAAAATTTTCAATATATGCCAAAATTTCATTATGTTTCATCAACAAAGTTTCCTAAAAATGAATTCGAAAGTACCTAAGACAAGTTATTTCTAATAAAATATTTAATACCGCCAAGAAAGGAATTATAAATCTTTTACTAATAGAAACGTAAAAAATCATAAAAAATAATTAATTGTTGTATCTATATGGCCAGCGATATAACAAGTTATTATAAACAATGAAATATTATGATTTTAGATAGGGTGATAACATATTAAATATATTTATATGATTTTGTTCAATGAAATCATTGCAAATATTAAATAATCAAAGAAGACTTGAAGCACTATGCAATAATGACGACAATAGATGATGAAGTAGTAAACAAAAGAGTAAAGCAATCATTAATACAAATTAACTGAAAATTTTAAAGGAAATTAAAAGTAAACTAAGATATAAATATATATTAGATATATTCTAGAAAATTAACGGCATATTAACAACTTTCAAAATTGAGTTTTCTTTCACATATACTAATAAATTGAATTTCTGAAATTCCATAGAAATACCATAATAAATAAATGACATCATGAAAGAGAGATTCTACGAATCCCAATGTGAATCTAACGGTGCCAACCATGACATAATTCACAAAAGCAATGAAATATGACAGTCAATTGCCCTCCGACTTATTACCATACTCAGTATTAAAAAATCAATCAATATTTTTTTAATTAATTTATGATAAATTTTATTTTTCGATAACAGGCAATAAATAAAATAGAGACATCAGAAAAATAAATAGTACAATTTAAAAGAAAAATAATAGAAAACCCCAAGAAAATATAATATTTGACACATAATTAATCTATAAAAATCAGAATTCTGATACGGGTTTATTTCATGTATTGTGCAGTCTCACAATATACCAACAATACTATTGAGTACATTTAGAAAATCTCCAATATAAATTATTATTTTGCAACATAATACTGAATTAGAAAAAAAATCTAACTTTCATAGAATATTAGAAAATTCTTATTTGACTAATTAACCATAACGGATGGACATAATGAATATCAGAATTTCTCTTGAAAGAAAGAAACAACTTAGATATATGCTCGGTGAAAATATTAATACTTTTCTAACTAATAAATATTTAGAGAATTCCAGAGAATATTGTTTTTATTTTTACAGGTCATAGATTATTATTACAACTTGTACATGGTTCAAATTATATAATATATCTAAATATGCCGTAATTACTTCTTTTTAAAATAAATTTAATAATAGTTTAAAAGACAATTACAAATTAAAATGCATGCATATATTTTGTAATAAACATTAAAAACATGTTTATTTTATTAGAGTACTGTAAAATCCCGAGTATAAGCTGCAGATGACATTTTTATAAGTATTTTTTAGTTGTATAAACTGGAGCACGTATTAGCTGCACCATTTGCGTTGAAAACACATGATTTTAAAATCAGCAAACTATCATTAAAAAACAAATTTCACCGTGACAATAACCATTTTGTTTTAATCGTTTACATTGTTTATTGCACTGTTTTGAATCCTTGATTAAAATGGAAAACGATTCTGAACAAAAACAAAAGAAACAACGAAGATCTTTTAGTTCAGCAAAGAAAAAAGAAGTTATTGAATTAGCTCGTCAGTTAGGAAACATACGGGAGGTTGCAAGACGATATGATATTAATGAAACTGTTATTCGACGATGGATCGCCCAAGAGTCTGTTATCAAAGCAATGAATCCAAATCGAAGATCTTTGCGTGGTGGTAACGCTAGATATCCGGAAACGAAATTACACGAATGGATCCTAATTCAACGTGAACGAGAACTTCAAGTGTCGGTTGTTCGAATTCGTTTACAGGCACAAGTAATTGCCAAAGAGATGAAAATAGGAAGGATTTGTCGCGAGCTCTCAATGGACTGATAATTTCATGAAACGCAAGATGTTAACCTTTCCACCATTTTGAATGGTTTTTGTGTTGCATTCGGTGAAGACGACGATGTTCTTGAAATTGAAGAAAATGAAATGAATGTGAACGAGTCTGATTCAAGCATTGTAGAATTACTAGAAAATTTCACTTTTATTGACAATGAAAAGTGTGATAGTTTTGAGGAGTGTGATGTTGAAAATTGAAATAAATAATCTTATCTTCGATTTGAATTGTTTTTTAGTTGTATAAGCTGCACATCATATTAGCTGCAATTCAGAAATGTTGCCTTAATGTACGTATTAGCCGCAGCTTATACTCGGGATTTTACAGTACATTAGAATAAATTCACTTTATAACCAAACAAGTATAGATTGTATACACTACTACTGTTTTAACTCGAGGGGGATTCATTAAATGTTTTGAGATTACTCTTTATGAGCACTCTACATGACAAGTTAATAAAGTATCTTATGATAAGCTCAAAATAAGTATTATCAAAATTCTTAAACGAAATATTTCTCTTTCGTCATTAGTGATTAGCGTTTTTCACAATGGTATGATGTGTCTCGTATGAAAAGGAGAGAAAAAAATTTTAAAATTAAATAACACAATTTTAACCTCCTACGCTGACAAAAGTTGTGTACATAACTTCTTGATTAATCAAATACAAACAAACGTCATATTCTTCTTTTCAGAAATACACCAATAAAATACAATAATAATTATTATATGTTATTTAATTTTCAACATCCCAAATACCAGCTCTATGACTATATCCATCAAATGTAGAACCCTACGTTAAGGAATCATCGTATCATTTAATAGAAAAAAATAGTATGGTGCGATTTTTGTATTGGGCCTCATTTTCACAATATGCTGGAATATTTAAATTTTTTGTGATAAGATAAATTTTTAAATTAGTAACCATACATTTTGACAATAACATAAATAATTCGCTTTCTCTCCAATATCATCATACCGCATTTATTAAGAATAAAAGTAGAGATAAATAGTGAATAAAGTTAAATATAACCTTTTCTTATTTGTTGAGTTACAGTTCTTTTTAATTATACTTTTATCAATGTTGCGGACCTTATCAGTTAATCTTACCAATTTTTATGGATTATTATTCAAATAAAATTAATCAATAGTGTTTTTATTTTTCAAATACCAATCTATAAATATATCATTAATAAAACATACGCAAATTGCTACATCGAACTGTTTGATGACTGAATGGAATGAGAAAATAATCACAGGCATCTTTTAAATCTTGAACAGAAATAGCTACTGGACAACGCATTGGTTTTCCGCGATAATAATCTAATAAAATTCCAAAGACAGATGCAGAAATGCCTTCGGCTAAAGGAATATCACCATCTGGAGTTCTATTTACATTCAGTGGAGAGGAAAACATTCTTCCTAACATCGTATTTGGATATGCTCTCAACATAGCAGGATCCACAATGAATCTAACCCCGTCTACTAGTAGTCGCACTCCCGTCGTAACTGAAGATGATCTGAAAATTAATTATTAAGCACCTGGACAAAATTTATTATAAATATATTCAAATAATTATCTGATTTTTCAAAGATCAGGAAAAAATAAAATTAGTTTAGATTTCTCACACGAAATTTTTTAGCAGATATCTAGAATGAGAAATATCTTATTTGCCTTATATCATAGGAGACGAAATCAGTATTGAAATAAAATAACAAATGAAGTTCAATATAATTCGAAATTCAATTCAATTAGAATTAGCCCACAGCATTAGATATAAAAAATAAATGAAAACAATTTAAAAGATTAAATATAGTAATATCATATAGTAATTGGATATGTAACTGATTTACAACAATTTCACGAAGTCTATTAATAATGTAGGAAATTGTTTTGGGCAACAACTATCTGAGTTGATTTAAAAAATGATTAAAAAATTGAGTAAAAGCCAGTAATAATAAAAATAAAATATATTAAAAAAATGATTATATTATATGCAATAGAAAAATAGCAATATACAAAAAATGCAAAGATCAAGTGATGGTTGTAAAGGCTGAATCGAAATAAATTTCTTTAAGGAAATAATGAATATTTTTACAATAAAAATTTTCATTTTCTTTTCTAACAATTACACTAGAATTTTATTTTATCATATTTTTCTTAGGTTTCTGCTGATTAAGTCAATCCCTTCAGAAAAACTCCACCTAATTTATTCCTAAAAAGGACTTTAATTGACAAAGACTTAACTGAATCAATCTAAGAACAATTAATAAACCAATTTGAATCCGGATAACATCCTGACAGGAAAGAACAAACAACAGACTTTCTGTTTTTTTAGAATATTCCTCTTAAAAATTAATATTAATTTTAAATTATTTTCAATATTTTATTAATTTTAACTACACTTATAAATGAAAAATACTATTATCCGACAGAAAATATTTACAGTTCCTAACATTTCTCAATCAAATATCCTATTTAGAATATGATATTCGTAAAATAATGTCAACGAGCTTTTATAAAACAATATCAATATAAAACAAGCCACAGAAATTTCCATAAACAGTTTCCTACAACTTTGAGAGTTTATAGAGAATAAAGAATTACACTGTAAAGTATGTACGAACATGTTATATAGTGTACCATATAATTAAATATATATTTCTGATATGTAGTTTGATTTTGAGAAAAACATAAATAGTTTTCTAACTGCATATGAATTATTTGACAGTCATTAATAATGAAATATTTAATTTCAAACTTATCTTGAGAAAACAAAATTTATGATCACTATTAAAATTGGAAAGACTTAAATATTTCTCTAAATAAATTGTTTTTGAAGTAAAACATTAAAATAAATTGTCGATAATTTATACATAAAATGAGATGATCGAAATTCCCAATATCAAATAAAAATAAACAAATGTTTAATTATTCTCGTATGTGATTAACAACAAACATTTGATTCCTAAAAATAGATCAAATAAATCAAGACAATTAATCAAATTAATCAATTATTCTATTTTAGAAAACGTTTACTACAAATATCGTAAATAACTGTTTTAAATGGATTTGTTTTTGATAAAATGACAGAGAGCAATTTATTAAATATATTAATAGTAAAATAGAAACCTTTCAACAATATAAAAATGTTATTTAACATTTTTCTAAATAAAATGTGAAATTATTTCGAGTTTAACTCAACAACGATGCAAATGTTGATTATTCCAAAAATCAGGATTACAAAATGTTTCAATAAAAGTCAGATGAAAATTAGATTTTATCAAAAAAGCATAATACCTTGCTAAGCACATCACTATTACAAATAATTATTTTGATTGTTCGTCAAATATTTTGTTTAAATAATGAAAGAATAACAGTTTTGAATTTGAATAAATAAATATTAATTATCCTATATCGAAAATTAAACATGGTAAAATTTAATTTAATTAAAAAAAATAATGATGTTAAAATTTCTTAAAAACATTTATTTGAAATTTAAATATTATATTAAATTGTATCAACTGTATCTAAATGCATTAGGGTAAAAAATTTTAAACATAACTTAAAAAATCAGAAGAGTTTGCGAATTTAAAACAAATTTAAATTGAAAATTTTTTACAATAAAAATAAGAAATATTTTTGATCAGCATATTCAGCAATAAAACCTAAAATACATAATTCATAAGTAAAAAATAAGTAACGCAAGCAAAAAGAAATTCGTTAATCCAAAATCAAGAATAGCTCAAAATTAAAAATAATTTTTAGTTATATAATTATTTTAAGAACNTGTCTTAAGACTGTTCTACTATTTTTTGCAGTAATAACAATTTTCTTACAGTAGAAAATACTATAAAAGAAAATAATTCAATTCGATGGGTTAATTGAAATTAAGACTTCAGTAAATAATGTCAAATTTTATTTAAAGTATAACATTTTCAAAATAAATTTTAATTACTTGAAATTTTTTTTCAACAACTTATTTTTGAAATACTGTAGAATTGTAGATCACTCACTAGAGTTTCTCATAAAATACTGTTCGAAATAAGCAAAATAAGCAAAAACAAAAGGTTTACTGAATAATAGCGTTTTACATCATAAGAAATAAATTAAAATGGAAAAGAAATGTCAGAAGTGCATTGCTATTATTAGATACATTCGGGCCAAGAAGGTAACAGATTGCAAATATAGCTAAATGAATGACTTAATTTATGGGTATTTCCGCTTACACATAATTAACCTATCGAATTAACTCTAAATTAAGTAAAAAGATATAATTTCATATTTTATTTTTTCATATACAAAATTAAAATAAATATTTTGTATATTTAATTCCACGCAACAGGAATATTGGGAGGAGCGTATTAAATACATTTTATAAAGGTATGGATAAAAATCAAAATACAGAACGTATTTACTTACTGTAGAACATGAGTTAAGAATATCCTTAACCACGATTGAGCCATAATTCAAGAGTCTATGTATAAAAATGCAACATCCATCTCTCATTTGGGTCAAAATAAATAAATAATAATTACTTTAGGAATTGAATAAATTCTTTTGTTATTTATTTAATTCCGTTGTAACTTATTTTTCTATTTATAAATTAAATCGTGAATGTAAGTAAATTTAAGTATTTTTTTGCATGTATTTTTTTACATATTTTAAACTAACGCGAGGTTTAAATCATTTTACAGAGAGACGCTTGTAAAACAGTTTAATAACCCCTGCTATTATAATATATCCATATTGCACCAGAAATTTCTAGAAATTTAAGCAATCGAATAATAGTTAAAACTAATGATAATAATAAACCTATAGTCACAATTTTGTGAATCAATCCTAGTGAATAATTAAAATATTTTATATCTGCTCAGTGCCAATAATTGAGAAAATACCCTACTCTTCAACCTGGGAATTAATCGGGTAAATGGCAAAGTCAAAAGTTATCAGTTATTAATACTCGTAATTATTTATATATTGTGAATTACAGTTTGAAATATTGAAGATTTATGAGCTCATTAAAAAATTTCGATTAAAAGATATATGATTAATAATTAAAATACCTAATAATAAATTTGAAAAACTGAAAAACCATGTATAAAAACGAGAAAATTTGAAAGCACTGTTAAATCGAATTTATTAATAGAGTTGATAAGAAACGAAGACAGCAATCAAGTCGACATCAAATAAATATAAAGTGGGTTGAATTTAAATTATTTGAAAATATGTTGGGGCGGTTAATTTGCAATGAGAAATTAAATTGAACAAACAATTTACACGATGCAAATAAAAACTCATTAATTCTACCAATATTTTCCAGTCACTTGTCCTCGGATCATTTCCGATTCACGAAATCTTTTTCTACTTTCAACTTTTCTTTTATAGCTTCAATAGACTACAAATTATAGCCACGAAATTTCTTGTAAGCAATCAAACATTTGTGTTTTTGATAGAAAAATTTCTCCATAGCTTTCTGTATCATTTTAAGTGTTTATTTGATTAAAAAAAACGAAAATTTGATTACGAACTCTGATCAATTTTTGAGTTCATTATAAAGATCGAAGGTAAAAAAATTAAGTTAAATACTCGATAATAGTAGCACTATTTTTAATTTATTATTTATAGATTATTTGAAGAATTATGAGCTCATTAAAAAATTTATTGAATTACAAATTAGTGAATAATTTTACAATAATAGTGGCACTGTTTTTTATTTGTTAATTAAATTATATAAACAAATATTAAGAGTGAGCCATAAAGACACTAGAAATCCACTTTAATATATAAATAACTTCATACCAATATAGAAAAAAATTATAATTTTAACAAACTTTTCAATAATTATTCGGTAATAATTATACTCAACCAAACCTTAATTTTGAATAATTTTACAATTAGTCTAAGAATCATTGTAAACCTCAATTAAAAACTTAAATTTTCCTAACTAAATTATTTGATTTATCGCACTAATATCTTATCAAATTTTATAATGCTTACAATAAAAATTAAACTTTATTCATTATTGTATCACTTGTTATTTATTCACAACTGTAATTGTTTAATTTTTCTTTAAAATATAATTATCAGTATCAATTACAATGACAATAAAATATTTTATACATTATTAAAACAACACAACATATGTTCAAAAATACATAAAAGTATCAATGAATTTCAATTAGCATACAATATAATAAAAAATTTATACTAGTAATAATACGAAAATTTAATATACCAATACCTCGCAATACTGCTTTTCGCTTTTATGGCCTTCTTTAAATATGATATTTTTTCGATATATGGCCCAAAATGTTTCGATGTTACGACCCTGATGTTTTATTACCGACCTGTGCCGTTAAGACGTTGCTGGAATACCAAGCGCACGGTTTCATACGTATTTTAATCTGAGGTGTAGCCACATGTAGACGTGTTTATTCTCGTATGTTTTCTTTTTATTTTTTGCAATTTATACTTTCATTAAAACACGTTTTCAAGACAAAATGTGTCCTAAATGTTCATGGAATTCAGAGACTGGTCAAAATAAAAAGAAAAGTCGAAAAGTTGTAACGCTGGAGACTATACTAGCAGTTTTACATTGCATTCAATCTTGCGAGAAAACTGTCCAAATTTGTAAAACACTTGGACTGGCGAAGTCTACCGTTCAAACTATTCGTGATAACAAAGAAAAAATTAAAGCACATTCGCGATCTGCTGCGTCATTAACCCTTTCAATACTGTAGGGACATATTGTCCCAGAGAATTTCTAATAATTACTAAAATTATTTAAATACTTACAAATACGTTGGGATACATCGTAAACAAGTCCAAACCTGTCTGCTTGTTGCTGTTTGCTTTTTTTCTTTTCTATTAAATTTTGTCTAGATGTTGCTATTAATTATTAAAATAAAAAATCGTATTGAAAGGGTTAAGTGTCTCAAATTTAACTCGGCAAAGAAGCAGCATTATGGAAAAAATTATTGGTTATGTGGATTGAAGACAAGTTTTCAATGGGGATGAGACAAGACTCTATTGGAAGCGAGTGTTTGAACCCACGTATATTTCAAAAAACGAAAAGTATGCATCGGGTTATAAGGTGTCTAAAGAACGATTAACTTTACTCCTTGGTGCAAATGCTGCGGGCGGTTTTAAACTTAAACCACTTTTAATATATCTTTCCGAAAATCCAAGGTATTTTAAAGGGCTAGATAAGAAAAAATTGCCCATTATTTGGAGATCCAACAACAAAGCTTGGATGACCAAAAATCTCTTCGAAGATTGGTTCAAAAATTATTTTTGTCTAGAAGTGAGATAATATTTGAAAAAAACAATAACTTTAGCAACAAGGCCTTGCTTATTTTGGATAATGCTCCAGGATATTCGATTAATTTATCTGTATTATCTGAAGATGTGGAGATTGAGTATTTCCCCAAAAATACGACAGCTTTGATCGAGTCAATGGATCATGGTGCAATAGCCACATTCAAGGCATATTATATACGCAGAACATTTCGAAAACTTGTGAACGAAACCGATGGTGAATCTTCGATTAAACAATTTGAGAAAAACTACAACATCAAAGATGCTTTTTACAACATTAGTGAATCGTGGAAGGAATTGAAATCATCCACAGTGAATAATATTTGGAAAAACATGACTAGAATGCATATAAAATAATGATCTTGATCCTCTTCCTGAAATTCGACAAAACATATTGAACCTAGAAAATGATCTTGATTTTGAGGATTTGAATGAAGGTGATGTGCTTGATTTACTAGATGCAGATAGAGAACCCCCTTCACACGAGGAACTGATTCAATTAGAAACAGAAAAATTAATTGATGACGAGACAGAACCTGCCGTATTCAAACAGCTAACATCAAAGAACTTGTCGAATGCACTTTCTTATTTCGAACAAGGAATAAACATCCTTCTTCTAAATGATATTGACATAGAACGCAGCGCTAAAGTTTCTCGAGCAATTAACTCAACCATTAGCTGTTATAAAGAACTAAAAAAAGAAGCAGAAAGCAAGGCAAGACAAGCAACGTTGGAAAAATTTTTAAACCAGGTAAATCCACAACAGCCGAAAGTGATGATGAAGTACATTAGTTTGTTAGTTTCAGTACATTATAATACATATGTTATACTTGCTATGTATTTTTATTTTATATACAAGCAATATTTGTATGAAATACATATAAAGAAATAAATTAATATTAAATTAAAAACTACGTTATGTATTTTATCAAAAATTGGAACCGATCCTATTAAATTAATAAAGGTTTATATCTAAATAATTGACTCGTTATAAGGCTTTTAGCTTTGTGGCCAACTTTCACTGAACGTATCTAGGCCGTAAAGCGAGGTATGAGTGTATATATAAAAAACTCACGTGAATCAAAATGGAATATTAAACCAATTTAGAATAAATTATAAAATTGTATATCTTAATTAGAGTAACATGGTCTTATTGTAATGTAAGTAGTGAGAAATATAAAATTGTGCGCGACATTGATAACTAACTTATGGAGCATTGGTCAGAAAGTAATTATAATATTGAAAATATTTTTGCATATATTTCTTGATGATTTTAAAATGAAAATTTTCATTTCGAGTTGTGAACTTGATCCGACCAATATTTATGTGACTATGTTAGCTCAATTCATTGAACATCAGCAGTTCAATTAGAGTATCGCATTTCTTTGTATGGTTTCTGTTTGCAAATAAAAATATTTTGTAATAATATTTGTTATTTGATCAATAATAAATTTCATCTTCGGTCTTTTTGATGTTTATGCAACCAATTCTGGAAATAATTACGCATCATTATTAAAGACATGAAGGAAAAGCTCAAATAATAGAAAATTCGTAAATGCTCAGGAAATTATATTCGATTATTGTCAGATATATTTTCTAGTAATCCTCAATTTGTTGAAATATTTCTTAATTAAACAATATATTTGCGGAGTTTAAATGATTACATTAATTATTATCATGATTGTTTACTAAAATGACTTAAGACAAACATTAATTTAATTGCTTTTTTGTATTTAATGAAATTTTTCTTAAGTATGATGATTTTATTCGAAAACATCATCAGTCAAAGTTTAGAAAAATTTAAGAACTTAAATTATAAATCTTCAAACAACATATCAATTATGGAATAAGGATATTCATAATTTACGCAAGATTAATTCGGCAATACAAGCAGAAAAATAGCAAGGACGCGAAATTTGAAAGAATAATTTATTTGTAGTCTTAAGTTACCGAATTTCAGCAAAGGTTATCAATTTATAGACATGGAGGAGAAATATTCCAAATTTCGACAATAAAGCAAACCAAAACGCCTAATGTGATTTCCATTGTTTTCAATAAATTTTTAATAGACATTTCGATAAAATAACGACGAGGTTTTGATTACAATATCTATTAAGTTAGATGTTTAGTAGTAGCAAGCAAGTTAAATAGATGAAGAATTAATTAAAGTATAAAAAATTGATGATCCAATTCATTCATTTAAACAAATATACTACCTGGTACATTTGGAATTGTCCTCACAAATTTTCCGTCATCTATACTGTTTATAAAATATAATAGATGGGATTTTGCCATGTTAACCAATTATTGCTTAAGGTACTCTTAGTATAATGATGTAAGCTGGATGATAATTCCACTTCTTATGAATTTTTCATTGTACGTTGTCACTTAAACCAAATTTAGTTAATCTGTTTTGCCCCAGTCTTATTCTAGAGTTTATATGTTTGCTATTCTCTACCGAATAAATTATTTCCTTCAAACTTGTTATGCAATGTTGAATATTAAATTTGTAAATAAACTTTCACTAGAATTAAATTATTTTGAATTTTTATTAGTCAAAGCAGAGCTAACTAAATTAGTTAAATCATGTAATTTCAAATAGGCATAAAGTTAAAAGCGGTGGAATAATTAAGGACATGCACTTAAGAAGTACTTAAATGTATGTAGTTTATTTTTATTATTATTTTTATAGGCCGCAAGCCAACAGTCTTATGATAAACTAAAATGTGAAATAAACAGAGAACGTAATATTATTAAAAAAAATTTTTTGTCATTACATCAATTTCAAAAGAATCATTTTAATACTATAGCAAGGCCTAAATTTTGTTGATGATTTATATCACACATTTTATGGACGGGATTTGGCGTAATTTAGAAAACAGATTTTCTTCTCATTATTACCACTAGAATCTACATCTAATTACAGGATATAAATTTCTTAATGAAAAATGATTTTGTTATTTTATGGACAATGGAAAATAAAAATTTATGAAGTTAACAGTTCTTATAAAAGTTGTCATAATTTGATTATATTGAAATCCGGAGCAGATATTTATATTTTTATAAATATTTATTAAGATATTTATACGCAAAATATGGAGAAAAAAATTAAGTTTATAACGAATTGTGTACTGTGTACTTTAAATTAAAATATTCAAAACTATTAATTATTAATAATATATGAAATAATAATATATATTAATAATATATGAAAGTATTCTATTCATTTTTGTGAAAATTAATAAAAATGACAGGCTAATTAAGGCTAACAGCGAAATGATTGATCTATTAAAATCAAATAATAAAAAATTAAAAGTTCAAAATATTGAAAATTTATGAGCTCATTATTAAATAATATACTGTGAAACTTAATTTCAGATTAAAAAAATGAAAATTTTCATATTTATTTTAACTCATGTGACTCGTGCGTTTTTTTCAGTTTCAAAAATATTATAAGTTTTTCATCTACCACACAGTTACTAAATATAACAACCAATTAAACCCAATTTTAATCATCATTATATTTTGTTTTCCACTAAATATTCTTTTCATCCTATAAATAATAAATTTCAAACATTAATATGAAATCCACTAAAGGAGAAAATACGGCCCATTGCCAGACACTTATGAATCCGGGTCTTAAATTTTGAAAAATAATTTTTCGATTTAAATTTAGACTAAATAAATTTTAAAGCAAGTAAAAATGATTAGAAACTCCTGGAAATCTAAAAATTACGACAGTAACAAATGACATTGTAATGGGAAAATAACGACAGATATCGAGTAGAAATGTATAATATTTTGTGATTGATATCCAACTCCGTGTTGATAATATTTCTGGTTCAATAACTGATTCACATAGTAAACAGAATGATATTGAGATCATATATATATATATATATATATATATATATATATATATATATATATATATATATATATATATATATATATATATATATATATATATATATATATATATATTATATATATATATATATATATATATATATATATATATATATATATATATATATATATATATATATATATATATATATATATATATATATATATATATATATATATATATATATATATATATATATATATATATATATATATATATAGAACAGAAAACTTGAATGTCAAAAAGTTTTTGCTGATAGAAATAATATTATTTAATCGAATTTCTAATGAATGATATTGAAAAACTGTGATATAGTTTTACTAAACAATTTTCTAGATAAATTAACTCAATTGGTTCCTTTATTTCTCTACACTTCGCATCTTTACATCACAAGTGAATCCATGCAATTTCTAACAATAATTTTAACAATATAATTTCTCCAAAATTAATAGTTACTGTCTTCGTACATTGCCACCAAATTTATATCAATCCAATTTTCTGTTACTCTAATTTTTCATTAACTTTTATCCTGTTTAGTTTTTCAAATTTGTTTCCAATAACTCTTAAATTTGTCTTCAAAAACTGCGCAATAATTTATCCGAAGAAAAAAAATATCATGCATATTATTATGTATATTACTATCAAGCGAACAAGAAAAGGGAAAAGAAATATTCAATTAGGCCGAACAAAAGTAAAGATCAGTTAAATTTATATTGAAATGAACAGGACTTATTTTGGGTAGAAAATAAAATTAACTTACACAAAAGTTACATTACATCTCACTTATGTTTCAGAGAGGTCGAACTATAAAGTTTCATGTTATTTTATCTTTATAAAGTATGAGCTAACATTATAAAACCAATTAAGAGATCATTTACTGTATCAATAAAAATTCTAATGGTTTTTTCTTGACAAATTTCTTTTCTATTCTTTTTGATATATCCGATTCTATCCGATTCTAATTACAGAATTAAAAACCAAACAATAATTAAAGAATCACCAGTCGCAATAACAATCAGATAATTTGCTTCAGTTCAGTGATATGGCATTCAAGGAAGTAATCATATCAACATCAATAAAACCGTTCATAGACATATCAAATTCAACAACATCGTTTCGCTGTTAGTTAATGTTATATGATTATCCTTAAAATTTTATACAATACTGGACCTCTGCCGCTAAAATTATTTAGGCTTTTAATTATATTCCTATATAACCTCTTAGTTATAATCGCGACTAATTTGTTATTTACATCTAGATGTTCTTTAACTTTTCCCGGTTTTTCCATCTTAAGTTTTAACGCTTTATGTAGATTCTCAATTAATTTTGAAGACCTATGAAAAGCTTTAATGCCTTTTCTTTATATATAGCCTCAAGTCTAATTTCGTTGTATATTTCTTTGGCCTTTTCATACAATAAGGATATGGAAAAATTATTTTTCTTTTATTCAACATTTAATATACCTGCTATTATTTTGGTTTAAGTTAAGCCCATTGTATAATATATACTGAAAAATTTTATTACCGTATTTTCCCGCATATAACCCGCGGGTTATACCGAATTTTACGTATCCTACAGGGGGGTACGGGGTATATATGAGCGCGGGTTATATCAAACATTTTTTACAAGTATTTGTTATTTTACTATATTGCTTAATTTTTACACAAAACTTAAAAACTTGTGGGGTATCTGAGTATGACGGTTATCTGAGAATGCGGGGTATATGCGCGAAAATACGGTATATCAAATATTTAAGAAATCGTTATTTTGTATTAAATTTTTAAAATATTTTAGCATTTATTTGTATTTTAAATGTCATTTTAACATATTTTTTGATTTTTTCATAATTTAAAAATTTTCTGAAATTTCCATCTCACAAGTAGCATTTCATTTTTTTTATATTATGAATGTAGATTGAAATTAAGTTGAAACCATTTGAAAAAAATTCATTGTAGTGAAAAATAATACAAAATAATAAAAGATAATTTACCTTTCATTAAGCAAGCTGACAACATATCTAGGATTTTTACTGGATTTTGTCGCTGGATGAAATGCTGAATTGGAATTGCCGATTGATGCGGTTGATGCACGTCGCAAATCTGGGATATTTGGAATCAATTTGGCATTAAGCACAGTATTGGCGATCAAAGCCGATTGATTTGAGCAAGGTGGCTTTGGATCACATTCTAACTTATTCGAATTTCCGGGAACTTTTTCAAATTCTGATTCGATTTCTTCATCCTCTTTGAAATCTGTCACAGCTTCAGTCGGAACGATTTCCTCGCCTATGCCATTATTGATTACTACAATAAAATATATTTCAATATTTATGTTTAAACCAACATAGGGAAAGTATATACAAAACAAGTCTGTCAAATTAATGTTAATTAATCATTCAATTAATTAGATGATCATCGGTAAATGCCATCTATTTTTAAATACCACCCGCATATGCACAAAACATTTTTTAATATGAGAAACACTTTAAAACAAAAAATTAATGTTTTTTACATTGAAATGTCGAAAGATTTTTATCAGCCAATGCGTAATCCGAAACGAATTTATGGTCATTCTATTACCGGAAATTTAATGTAGACGTATCATATCAAAAAATGTAACGCCGTAAAACTTTGTATTACTTTATTAGTCATTCTGGTTCCGAGAGTTAAAATCTTTAAAATAAAAGTTCAATAAAATTACATTATAGACCAGTGGTTCTCACGTAAATATTGGCTGTGGCCGCTTTACAGACATTAATGGTGCTATGGAAATGCCTCGTGGTCGCACCAAATATGGATTTTGGAATGTGGTAAGAATAGTTGTATTTACACAAAATTGAATAAACTTATAAGTATATCGTCAATAAAAGACAACATTTAAGCATATTGATTTTTATTTATTTAAAAGTAATTCAAATGGAAATTGTTCAAAAGTTCTCTATTCCAGTGCAAGCCACATCGCCGCTTCTAAGTTTTCGTCTGTCAGCTGGTTTCGATACTTATTTTTCATGAACTGCATTACACTGAAAGATCTTTCGCAGTATACAGTTGAAGGAAAAATTGATAAAAATAATAAAGCAATTGTTGCTAATTCTTTATACTGACTTGATTCATCGTCAAAGTATAACTCAGACCAAAATTTTGGTACATTATTATTATTAAAACGGTCCTGAATTAATTTATCGTGGCTTATTTCCAATAATGCATATTTTACGTTAGCCCAGTTAATTGATTTTAATATTGAAAATGACATTAACCTTTTTTGGAGTTCTACGAAATTTTTATTTTTCATAAAATAACGCGATTACAAAATTTAAACAACTAGACAAAATGCTGGAATAATTTTGTGAATTCAATAAATTTAAAATTTATAAATTAATTTGTATTTTTTTTAAATATCAATATTTACCGTGGCCACACTTGAGAACCACTGTTATAGACACATACAAAGATAGATCTTATATAGATTCATATAACATACAGGATTAAAAGAAGAATAAAATTATTTCACGTGCGCATCATCATTTACATAAAAATATACACACTTCATCCATACATAACATATTACAATAAAAATTCCGTAAATTTTTTTAATCAAGTTCAGACACATTTGATTAATTGATTGAAAGGTATTGTAAAGACATCAACGATAAACATTTGGAAAAAATTAAAATAAAAATATATTGGAAGCTAAAAGTCATTTTCAAAAGATTTTCTAACTTATAAGTTGAAATAACTTGAATTTCTTTATTTAAAATGCTATAAAATCTCAATTAAAAGATGGAAACATTTCTTTAATTCAAAAAATTGGTATAAATAATCAAAAATCACTTTTTGATTATTTAAAGCAGTGGTTCTCAAACTTTTTTGATCACGACCCAAATTTTTGACATTTCATGCCAAAAATTTTATTGCGACCCACATGACAAAGATTAATTTTAAAATAAATGTTTATTTAATGAGAATAACTCTATTTAACTCTAGTTATTCTAGTCATCGCGACCCACCAAAAATTCTTTCGCGACCCAAAAATGGGTCGCGACCCATAGTTTGAGAAACACTGATTTAAAGAATAGTTATAACCAACAAAAATTTAAAAAATGATTAAAAAATCAAACAACTCCAATAAAATAATAAACTCATTTTATGGCATAATTAACAAAAAATTTCCAACTGTTAAACGGTCTTTAATAAAAGTCTTTGCTGGGCCTAATTAAAACAGGCTGTATAATTAGCGGACGCACGTGTTACATCAATGTTACAACATAATTTGAGAAATTAACTGACTTAATAACTTAAATTTTGCTTATGAGTTTTTTCTAATTTCAAAATGTAAATTTATTAATGAAGTATATAATTGATATCTTAGCCTCCTAAAAGGCAGAGCAAAGAAAATCAACTACATATACAAAAGAGTATTAAATTTACTTAAATCTATCACATGAGTTTTTATTTTCTTTCCTTTATTTCAGACTTTAGATAAATATATTTTTTATTTAACGTAAATTTTTAGCACATTATAAATATGTACACATTTTGTAAGGTGTTAATAATTTATTTAAACCATCTTTTATTTCGCAGCAGCTTATAAAGTTATACCAACTAGCTTGATTATTTCATTTGAATTTCGATATTTTCAAGAATGATCAAAATTGAAAATTCACTTGTCAAATCCATAATCTCAATAGATTACAAATGATAATGCCGCGAAAATCACAACGAAACAGAATATTTATTTACTATTTCTAACTAACTTATGAAATTCGTGTGAATTATTTAACAAATTTTGCAAAATTTCAAAAGGTCTCTCAATGACTCGAAATTGGTAGATTGGCACCGGCTGATAAAGAATTGATTGAAACTTCATTTAAAATGTAAAAGATAAAAATTCCAACATTCAACAGAAAATTGTCAAGTTGCTTGCAGTTGAATATTGACATTCAAAGAACGAGATACTATTGAGATTATAAAATAATTTGGTTATTAATTATAGGCCTTTTTAATGTACAAATTCCTCCTTAATAAATCATATTAAAAAATTAGCTAACAGATTAAAGAATTCACCAGTAAAACAATTTAAAGGAAATGTTATGAAAATATGTTTTAGGGTAGATACTTGATAATTTAATCAGATAAAAATATATTAGAAGCATTGTATTGTTAATTTCGACAAATCTTAGAGAACAGTTTATTGTAAATCTCCTTTATATAAGAAATATATGGAAATCGTATGGAAATCGAAAAAATTGCATTTCCATGTTAAATTGCATAATTAGTGAACAGTAACCAAATTTATTCCGTCACTAACTTGAAAATTCGTACTATTCGAAAATTCGTTTAACCTCAAACATAAAATTAAAACCAATTGAAAACGCAATGAAAAATTACATTCAATGATTTGAAACCACAATGGGAAGATATAGAAAAGTATATTAAACCTAAAATATATATTTGAAATACAGCCATATCCGCATATAATTACGATGCTCATATACAGAAAAAGTATGAGCATAAGAGAGCATGATATCAATTTAAACTCTACTTGTCTCACATAAATAGTTGTTTTATGATAATAAAATATCAAATATAATAGAAAAATAAATTATATTAAGAGCATCACTACATGAAATTAACCAAAAATGATAAAACCGAACTAACTTTATTCGTTTAACCGCATTGGTACATTTTCTATAGATAATGGTATGAATTTAACGCTCCTGGCAGATTAAAATTAATTGAATCATTTACTTTATTTCCAGATAAATATTGGTAAAATAAATATCTTTAAAGAATTCATAACTTGAATGTTGCTTATAATTTCAAAAAGTGTTTTGCTAACATCTTCTAATTCACTGTTATCATTCAATTTATTACCATAAATTTTACTTAACACTATTTACTTCATCTATTTTATCGACTGAAAAAATACAATGTTTTCATCTTTGCAACAAATTCATCAAAATTCAAATCTAATTCACTCAGTAGAACTATAAATCTTTGATCTGAAAGAACTTCTACATTTTCTTGATAAAACGTTGCTTTCTTGAAACAGTTTATAAAAGTATCAAGTATAAATAGAGACTTACAGAATTGCAGTTAAAAGATTAATTTTTGTCATCAAAGTTTCTGCAAAAATCTCATCATGGTATTGCTCAATGATCATATGTTTATCATAATTATAAAACACTGAAAGTGCGTTAGTGCATGAGTAATTACTTGATCACAAGGCTGAATCAGCCAGTGACATTCGTGGAAGCAAATCCAGCTCAATACTATTCAATTAACCTTTTGGAGGAAATTGACGAGTTATCTACAATTAAAGCAATTTTTGGTTTTCATTATTAATTGACTATCATCTTTGTCTCTATATTTTACTATTCAATTGGTAGTCTTTGTACATTGCAAAAACAGTGCGAATTCTGGGAATTTAATATTGCTAGAATGAAATATTTTCCATCTGCCAATTCAGCATACTTATAAAGTCATTCTTTCTAATGCAACTTTATTTCCAAGAAGTTGAATATTTTTGAAAGAATGAGATACAGTAGGAAGAGTGATAAAAAAGGCCTGATTTAGCATTGCGTAACTCGTGGATAGTGGTATCTTTAACGAACATCCAACAAAGTGAAAACCAACCACAGTTTATATTGTGGAAAAATAATAAATCAGTCTTTTACTATTTACTTATTTATAAATAATTTTATATCACTTTTTACCATCGTTCTAGAAATTTATTTGCTGACTGAAAATTATCAAAATCCTGATCAAAGGTTTCAGATTTTAATAGTAATATTTAGGCGCTAATTGGAAGTGAAAATAAATCATTTATGTAAAGCCTCGTCAAGATTTTCAGCTCTACTGTATATGTCCTTTTCTATTACAATTGATAAGTTTAACTTTCTCAACTTAAATATTCTTTGATTTGTTTATTTTGCAAACAAACTACTCCATGTCATTTCACAATATCAACAAAAGACTGATAGGAACCCTATCACAAACTCCAATAACTTTAGTTTGTTTTATTGTTAAATTTTTAATTTTAAAGATTGAATATGGTGCCATCATGATCAATCGTGATCAAAATTTTGATCAATCTTTATAGGAAAAATTGTGATGATAAGAGAAATGATATTAAACAAAATTTTTATCCAGCAATAAAATAAATGACAAATGACAATAAGACTGTACATCAAAGTCTCATTTATGAGTAAAATTAAGTATAAGGTGGGTGGAAACATCATTATGATTCTGTGATATGATAAAAGTAAAACTTTATCGTGATTATTTAGATTACAAAAGACTAGTTTTGGTTAGGAACGAAAAAATTAGTATTTCATTAATAAAAATTAAATTTTTAACTTCCTTTCTTTAAGAATTTTAAGAGCATTTTTAATTAATTAAGTGAAAGAATAATTTTTAGCCAAATTAGTATTTCACAAATAAAAAGGTGAACCTATTTATTTTTTATTTAAATTGTTTTTATTATCTTTCTACAAAGTAAGACTTAATTTTTTACCTTTTCATATTCAGAAAAAATTTTAATTGCCTGGGAATGCTTCAAAATGCTATATGAAGCTCAAATGTTCTTAGAAAAAATAAAAAATAAATTAGAACCCAATAAAATTAGATTTATAATTAAGAAAACGAAAAAAGAATTTAATTTACTACTCCAGTACAAAATTAAATTATATAATTTCAATTAAAATATTTTTTTTTCACAAAAAAACGTTGAAATTTATTCAACATCATTTTGCCTTATATGAGGAGTCCCGGATATTCTTTATCCTTATCCTCTCCTAGCTCTGATATGTTGATGTCATAAATTTTACGAGATTTTTCATTTTAAGATTTCTTTCGTTTTATAAATAGATTTCTGAATAGTAATTTTAGTAATTTCGACAATTTTTAGTAATAATCAAAAACCAACTTAATCCCTTAAAGTCCGAGGGTATACTCAAAAAATTCTGATATATTATATTTTTATAACTTAGTTATATAAATATATTCACTTGCCAAATGTCATATTGAAATGATTAATACGATATCACAGGGCATAGAGAAAGAATCACGAGATCAGTTGTTTTTGGTCCTTATAATTTAATGAGCTCTACCGTATGGGCCGTTTACATATTTGAATTAGTTGAATCTTTATTTAATTCAAAGAGAAAGTCCCTAGATTTAAATTTAAGGAATATAACGTTTAGTTCTGAATCAAAGATAAAATTAAAATTTATCGCATCAAAAATTACTTTAAAATTAAAGAAGATATTATAGATGCAACCAATTGAAACAGTGTATCAAAATACTATTTTGAAAATTAAACCACATTTAAAGTTTTGTATACACCAAGTGTGACTTTTTGTCAAATAAATAGAAAATTAACTCTTAAAATCATATGCTAAAATGCGTGACTTCTCTACGAAAACTTTCGTATCTAGGGTCAAGAAATGATCACCAATTGCATCTTGTGATTAATATTCATATATCTTGTATCAGTTTGTCCCTGAAAGGAATTTTTGACTATGTTTTATAACTAAACTAAATACTTTCAGTGGGCATTTGAGAAAATAGTTTTCGTTGGTGTAATAAATAATTCAAAACTCTTTTTAAGATAAGATATATAATGAATGATTCTGGGATATTGTTAACATAATCTGACAATAAAATAATAATACTATTGAACAGCGGTTCTCAGCCTTATCTTGTTGTACTATTAAGTAAAAAAGTTAGTTGTTGGTGTACCCTTAAACTATTTTAATATTTCAACATCAGAGATACGCCCATATATCACAGATGTCAATGTTCATTAACAATGTGGACTTTAATTTAGATAATTGTATTTTTTTATATCCTTTCTTGCCTACCCATGAGAGTACGCGTAACACTGATTGAGAAGCTCTGTTATTAACACCTGCTTATAAAAATTAAGCTGATTTTATCAATATTAATACGACATGAAAATTGAAAATCTTTAAAAAGTATAGTGATATAAAATAATTTTATATTTTAGATAAATATGTTAATAACTATTAATGGTAATTTAATAACGTTAATAATTCAGTAATTTAATATAATATAATCTTTTACTAATTTATTTTCCTCTTTTAAGATTTTAATTATCAAATTGCAATCGAATATATTAATTACAAAAGACTAAAATTACCTTCTGTTTCATTAATACCGTTAAGTCCAGAATTTTCAATTATAATTGTAGGTTGGAAATCATCTGTTACGCTACTATCAAGATCCCCTGCATTTGCTAATAAATCAGCTGGATTTACGTGTAAAACTGCAATTTCAGGTTGTTCACCTTCAACAGAATTTGTTAATATGGACAATGGTGGACTGCGACTATGTGACATTCGCTTTTCTTCACATTTTCTTCTACTACTCTTTAAAGCTGGCAATAAAATACCGCCACTATTGTGATCATATTGAGAATTCACGAATTCTTCGCCACAATCAAAGCTTCGTTGATGTAAACATGATTTATTTGTCTTATAAGAATTAAAACCAGATGAATTAAGTAATGTAGCACTTTGACTGCGTCCACGATTACTTTGTGTTACTGTTAGCGGTTGATTATCTAATTCGCTTTCGCTTTCACTTGAAAACTCCATATCATTATTAGTTGCCATTTATTTTAAGTCATTAAAATTCTAAAGATGAAAAAAAAATATGAATTCAATTATCATAGCAATAAAAATCATTTTTTCAAAAAAAATTAAACTAACATATTTATAATAATTTGATATAACTTTTCATAGATTGAACTAAACAAACAACATTCAAAATGATATGAAATGTAGTACATAATAGCAAATTCTTAAAATTAAATTTACTATGTTATCTGAGAATATTGTTTCTTAATTTGTAACGACTAATTGTAGTTTAAATAAAATCACTTATTGATTTTTTATTTTAAATTCGCTTACAAAAAATTTAGTTATTTATTGACGTTTTTGTAATTATATTCTAAAAATTTCAAATTCATTAAATTGTTTAGTTTATTTATTTTAATTTATGTAATATAAATTACTTTAATGGTGAAACAAATTTTCACGAATATAAATAATTCATTTTAAAACCACTATTAACAAAAATTTTATTATTAATTAAACAGTTAAAAATCCAATTTCTACACTAAAATATCCTGCATCAATCCTAAATGAATTATAAGACTTGATGTCCTGGTAGTTGTCCTGGATCTTCTTAAACTCATCTAACTCTCCATGAACACTTAATGTTTAATTACACATAGGACACCCATTACAAATACTATGGACAAAAAGTCAAAATTATTACCCTATAATTTTTTTAAGAAAATCAACTAAATTGAATTCCGTTGGAATTTAATATCACAGATGATATCAACTCTTGAATAACGCCAAAAAGGAAATTAGAAAATTTCCCATTCAGTTAATTTTACAGATCTCCACACTAAAAAGTATTCGTAACTTGGACAATATGATTCATAAGTCATTCAAAAACGTACGAGTCAATTTATTCTGATTACCTACTTAGCATCCTATACATATAAATTAATAAAATCTATTTGATCGATATAAATGTTGTAGATAGAAAGTTAGAAAAATAAATTATATTTTGTTATTCTTTAGTCCGATCCAGAAAAAATAACTAGTCAGAAAAATTACAATTAGAAATTAATGATCAGGGTTCTTGTCCTCTTCCAAAAAAAACATTCGAATAAAGATCATCATCATTGTAAACAATGCATTAAGTAAGCAGGCTTACTCCGCAAAATATTTTGTCAGGTCTTAGCCAAATGGCAAGATCCAAAGACAAAGAACTCGGTTTTACTTTATGATGAAAATACATTTTGGTGTAAGGAGTCTAAGTTGTATTTCTGAAGCATAGTATCAAAAGGATTAAGAAATTGAATACATTTGAGTTCTCGCTTTAAGACACATAAAGATCAGTAAACAATCTATAAGCAATGTACAAGTTGCTTCGAACTGAGAAAAGCCTTATTCTAGAAAACACCGCCAATAAAGAACATGAAACATGATTTCTATCGTAACACAAAAATTGAAAAATATTTGTAAAGGCATAATTTCTCGGATATTATATTGATTGAAGGACAATTTAGTATTCAGACAGTATTGTGACGTTTTATATAAACTGCACAATGGAAATTTTTTGAATTAAGTAATCTTAAAGAACAATATGACCATATAATGGTTGGGTCTACACCAGCCGGAACAAACTAATACGCACCTGTCATACCAAATCCGGGATAAAATTTTCTTGGCTATTGAAAAATAAGTAAAGTGCAAAATTCTAGAATAGATTAAAAATGCATGATACTTTTCTAATTTGTTGGATTGGACTCCAGATGTCAGCTGCCAGGAACAATTACAAGTGCTAGAATTGCAAAATTATTCTAATAAATGTTGTTAAATATTAATAAATTTATTTGATCATATTTGTGTTTGTTTTTATTTGACATAGAAATAATAATATATAATAATATTAATATCAATAATAATAATAATAATAATAATAATAATAATAATAATAATAATAATAATAATAATAATAATAATAATAATAATAATAATAATAATAATAATAATAATAATAATAATAATAATAATAATAATAATAATAATAATAATAATAATAATAATAATAATAATAATAATAATAATAATAATAATAATAATAATAATAATAATAATAATAATAATAATAATAATAATAATAATAATATCACAAAAACATTGTAACATGAATGCAAATCAAATGCAATATAAATGCAAACTTTAACAAAGGCATACTATAAAAAATTCATGTTAAAATTTAAAAATGAAAATAATGTCGTCAGAATAAAGTAACATATAAGTATTTAATACTTTGTTAATTTTTATTTAGAAATTTTTATTAACTTTTTATTCGAAAAATTAGAGAAATAATGACAGTTTCAGAAACATTGGATCAAGAATGGAAATCTTCTAGTGCAGTGTTTCCCAAACCGGGGTACGCGTACCCTTGAGGGTACGCGATGGATTTTTTGGGGGTACGCAGGCTTTTTCAATCTTCTATTATCTAAATATTAAAAGATAAAAAATATTTATTAGATTAAAATGTCTTATTAAAATTTTATTAATACAGAAAAATATAAATATAATCTTGTTTTTTATTTATTGTTTATATTTTCGAATCAATAAAATATTTTTAAAATAAACTAAGGTTTAAAAATCAAAGCATAAAGTAAATCTTTTATAATATAATATAAGCAATTTCATCCTTCTCATTAATTACAATAAATTATGTATAGTATTTTTTATTTTACAATATTTCAGTTATAAAAGTATTTAATTTTTCATTAATGCTAAAGGTCGTATATTTTAAAAAAGATTATAAAAAAATTTAATCATTATATAAAATTTTAAAGCAAAGGGTACATTATATAATGAAAATGATCAAGGTGGTACACAGTACCAAAAGTTTGGGAAATACTGTTCTAGTGATTCAGGAATAAATGAAGATTCTCAAGTTAATGAAGAAATTTTGTCAGATGTTGATCACTGATCATGTTGTAGAAAATATAATGAAGCTACATGTGGGATGAAGACTGCTCATGTATTAATCAATAAATCTTAAACTTAATTATATTTATTTGAAATAAAACAACAACAAAGAAATTTAAACATTTATTATAATTTGTTATAAAGTTTATTAAAAATATACAGAAATACTAATACATATGATAGTTTTAAAATGTTTTTAAATATTCGTTTATTTTGATCCGAATTCTTTCTTTTTGATGCCATTGTCACCAGAGTAAACCATCCACCATTGACATCTACCCAAGGAGCAATTTTCGAATCAATAATCTAAATAATAATATTAATAATAAATTTAAAACTAAAATAATATACTTCAAAAGACCATTGAAAATAGTTTTTAGAGTCTGGACCTGATTTCATTATGATATTTTTCATATACATGAACACGATGATTGTTCGAGTCCATTTTTTTGATCATCAAACAATAGATCAAACATTGATTAGAAGGATTTTCTCTATTGCTTCAATGTCTTTAAATTTAAAATTAATTGGTATAATCTTTAAAAATAATTGATTTTGATATGACCTGCATAAAACTCTGAAAACATTTTGAGAAAAAACATTAAAAATCGTTAAAAATAATTCATTTAAATTTGACCTAGATGATCCAACAGTGGCCTTTTTTTAAGTCGATTTGGCCTACATAAAATTTTGGTGACCTACATAAAAATACTAGGAATTTTAGAAAAAAAATTCTTAATTGATCCACCGATGGCCAATCCATCTACTCGTATTCCCTTTTTATTACAAATATTCAAATGTATAGAGAAAACAATATAATAAATGTTTACAAAAGAACTGTACAACACATACCAATCATATGAATCTAAGGTTTCTTTAAGTCGATGTTGTAGTCTTTCTGTGAATGTCAACTACCCAAATCAAAATCTGTTTCCGATCTTCATCTGTTGTATGTTAAATTGCTGCTCCAGCAAAAAAAATTCCCTTTCATTAAAATTATTATAAAGTAACTTTAAAAATATATTAAACTGAATTTGAAATTCTTTTATAACTTACAATTTTAGTTGGGTTCCAAATAGTTACTTTCCAATATTTGGTTTATTTAGAGATCAAACATACATTTTTTGACTTTAATATTTTTTATATATAAAAACATTATTATTATTATTATTATTATTATTATTATTATTATTATTATTATTATTATTATTATTATTATTATTATTATTATTATTATTATTATTATTATTATTATTATTATTATTATTATTATTATTATTATTATTATTATTATTATTATTATTATTATTATTATTATTATTATTATTATTATTATTATTATTATTATTATTATTATTATTATTATTATTATTATTATTATTATTATTATTATTATTATATTTTTTAAATAGAATACTTTCACAAGGAAAAAACTATTATATAGAAATATAAAGTCAATGTCACTACTAAACTGTGACAAATAATGATAATAAATCAAAATTCCCAGGAATTTCTTGCCCACAGCTTCACTGGCTCACCCGATTTATTTCGATATAACACAATTATTCATGTCAAAGATTAATGGATTTATATTGAACATTTTTAGTATAGATATATGTTTTTATTTTTATTTTTATTTTTTCTTCGTAAAAATTGAAAAATAAAAATTAATTTGAATGAATTTTTCATTCAACTTTTAGTTTTGAGTTATTATTTTTTGTTTTGTAAATTGATTATAAAATAACTGAAGAAAAAGCTTCTCCAACGATTGACCCACTTAATCAGAGATTCATAGCCTATGTTTGGAGGTTTTGCACCTTCTGCTTTCCATTTGTTATGGTGATAACAATGGAACCTAAAATATTTATGATAATTGTTATATTTATTTTTTTGTGTTAAAAATTTAAGGAAATTTTTTTTGTTAAAAGATTCCTTGTTTAAATATTCTTGAGTTCGGTGAGAACTTTAATAATATGTTTAAAAAATTATTAATTTAATTTAAGAAAGGTTATTTGTGTTTTAAAAATAGTGAATTTTAATTGTGAATTTAAAATAGAAATTATTTGATTTCGAAATTTTCTTAAATTGGTTGTATTGAATTATGAATCACGATGAAAAAATTCGTGCTAATGTCTATCAAGTTAATTTAAATGGACTTTTACAAACGGATGATCATGATGAAAAATTTCGTAATGTAAAAATGAGAATTTTCTGTCCACGCTCATTTTATGGGTTCGTTTCAAGACTATGAATCACCAAAATCAAAACTAAACTCAAAGATGAACATATTCATTTATTTACATTTATTAGACGTTTTTGCAGAAATAATAATTGAAAAGCTGAAATCTGTTGTCAAGTCAAAATAAAATATTCCTCATTTCCTTTAAATTCTCAGAGAATAAAATTACAATTAATATTTGATCAAATCGAATCTTATGAAGAGATCATCAAGTAGAATTAAAAGTATTTATGAATTGTTGAACCAGTTTTGAGAATAAAATAAATATGAATCTTCTGATGGTTTTAATGAGTGCCTATCAACCATGTGGCATAATATTTCTCAATATTTGAGAGTTTTTCCATCATGTTATATCATTATGTTTGGGTTGTCGGTGAAATGTAAAATTAATAATTACTAATCTAACTCCAAGCGTGCTTTATCTAGTAACAATAAATCCAGTAAATACACACTTTTATTGAGTAACACAAATAATTTTAAGAATTACAACGACACAAAATTTTCAATACCAAAACAAATTATTGTAGGGTGCTTATTGCAACACTTTGTATGGAACAGTACTGTTGGGTTTTGGATTATTTCAAGTCGGTTCTCTCTGACTCCTAGTGTTCTTTAAATCAAAACAATGAACGACCCAACGTATATTGAAACAACAGGTTCACAATTTATTATCACTCTACAATTACTGATCAAAGTTTTATACGATTCTCCGCTCGGCGTTGATGCTCTGCAAACAAATAATATTCACCTTTTAATCCTTTAGATTCTCTTGACTCTCGTTTTCCTCGGTTTCTGTTTGGTTTAATTCCTTTTCACCTTTCCGTACTCTTAATTCTATTTCTTCTTTTCTCTACTTTCCCTAATTCGTTTACCAACTTTTCCTGCAGTCTGATTCTTCGAACCCTAGCTGAGGCAAAATGCTGATTTTCTCTGATTTTCCCTTTCCTTATATACTCCTCGAAATCAGGATGACAAATGGTTATTGCCGAGCCAATCTTTCATTTGACATTTGCTCCCTCGTATTTGCTTCGGCTGTCACCCATAATGGTCCAACGAATCCAGATAATTAATGGCCCTACTGGTCTTCCTACGCGCGCTATCTTCTCCTTACTCTTTTCCCATTAATCATTGTGTCAAGCTAATGGGCCCAAATCTTCCTTCTGTTTGCTTTTCTTCTTGTTTACCCAGCTCGGGTTTCCTTTATCTCTCGGGTTCTCCATTGGCTCGGGTTTCCCATTAGCTCGGGTTTTCCATTAGCCAATTAATTAATTAATTAACGTTTTCTGTTTTCATACATTTGAATGTTTTTCGACCCTTCCTAACCATTTTCTGATAAATCTCTAATCATCATCTTGTTGACCATTAGCTAATCTATACCTGTCCCGTTTTTCCCATTCGATTTCGATGATTTTTCCATTTATTGATTTTTCTCGGATTTCCGGATTCTCGCCTTTCGTAATTGCTTTTGGCATTTTCTAATACTGTTTCCATCACACTTTCCTTTACTATTGATTCTGTGCGCGATCCCGCTTTTATTTGTCTTTTTTCTTCGCTTACTTTCTCAACAGTACTTTTAATAACAAGTGTGACAAAAAATACGAAATCATACACCTAATTCCAGATGTTAAAAGTCTCTATAATACATGTTGGTGTGTTCATCAGTTGATGACTCACCATTTATGAGAGAGTTTATTTCATTTTTTCATTTTTTCATTTTCAATTCAATTTTATTTATGGCTTTAGAAGTAAGTTTTTTAAATTTAAGTATATTTTAAGGCTTGAATTTTGATTTCATATAATTATGAAATTATTCAAGCTCTTAAATATTACTTGTAATCAGCATTTATAATATATTGATAATTAAATTTCAGGTGCTTTTTTAGGTATTTTATGATATGTTATGAATTTGGAATTATTTCAATAAAATGTAAGTTATATATATTTTTAACTAAAAAGAAATAAAATAATAACCAAAAACATTTATTTTTTTAAGAAATAATGGTTCCAATCGTTTTTTTGGAGATTCCCAGTAATCTTCCAAAATCTTTATAATTTTCTCCATTTTCATATGCATTGATGAGACGGATTTTGTCATTTTCTGAAATTCTTTGAAAATATTATTTTTTTAAAATAAGTTATTAAAATTTACGATTTTCGAATTTTTTTCTTCAATTCCAAAGATGTCGATTGAACTTGTTGAATATCTTCACACAAAGGCGTTTGACTAGAAATATCTGATATGCTGTAAAATATTTTAATTATTTATAATTAAATAAAAAAATTCTTACATTCTCAGATCTTCACCTTCGCAAAATGGAAATGTCTCCAAAGAAATATCTGAAAATCTAAAGAAATATTAACTTCAAAAATATTTTATAAATAGATCTTACGATGTTTTGTCGTCCATTTCTCGAAAACTCAAAGTTGAGTTGTCAGATTCAAAATCCAAATTTTTTTCAGCCATGAATTTTAATAATTTTAAATTAATGATATGTTAACAGTATGTCAATGACTCTCTACTTTCGGAATAAAAAAAGCTATATTAAATTTGCGTGTATTTTATATTATGTGTGCTGTGTTTGTATGTAAAATTATTTTTCTGTCACTTTCTCAATTCCTATAATAAAACTTTTAACATTCGGAACATTAAATTTTTGCACACAGGTAAGTTTGTGTGTTGCTATAATATAATTTTATCGATTTTTTTTAGATTATAGAAACTTTTATATTGTGGATTTAGGTGTATAATGATGGTGAGTTCATTAAAAATTGTACTGCATATGTTATTGATAGCATTTGCCCTGAAAGAAGAAATTGTTTGAAACAATTAGTTTATCTCGCCAAATAGTTGTTCGAAGAATTTCAGCTATCGTTGACGAAAATATAACAATTTTGAAGGAAAGAATTAAAAAATTTCAATACTTTTCTCTGAGTACGGATATATCCGATAGCGCACAACTTGTAATTTTTATTTGAGGCGTTGACCATAATTTTAATATCACTGAGGAACTTTTGAATCTGAAAAGTCTTAAAGATACTACAAAAGGGACCGACATATTTAATGCATTTTGGGAAAGTTTTACAAAATACGAATTAGACCCAGTATTATATTGTTATCAGATATATAGCGACCGATGGAGCAAAATCTATGGTGGGTGAAAATATAGGATTTTTAGGTTGTGTTAAAAATAAAATTTGGTGAATCTTAAACTTGACATAAAACAATTCTATGTTTTCACTGCATAATACATCAAGAAAATTGATGTGCTCAAACCATAAAAATGCAATATATTATGAAAGTTGTGATTAAAACTATTAATGTTATTAAAAGTCGTGGTAATTTCAAGAATATTCCAAAGAATTAAATGCCCAATACGGAGATGTAATTTATTTTAGTAATGTTAGAAGGCTCAGTCGAGGTAAATGTTTAAAAAGATTTCTAGAATTAAAAAATGAAATTGATTTATTTACGAGCTTACGAAATGAAACAGTTGCTAAATTATCTGATCCCAATTGGCTTGTCGACTTATGTTTTGCTGTGGACATTACTTCACATCTCAATGAATTAAATTTTAAGCTTCAGGGAGCCGATAAACTTATTATTGATTCTTGTCGTGAAATAACATCATTCATATTAAAATTACAATTATGGGTATTAGAAGCTCCTAACACATCTAAATTATTTTTTAAATCTGGTTCAAAAGTTAACGTCATAATTCCAAGTATTTATTTAATGATACATTGTTAATGATACATAATTTCCAAACAAATTTTCAGTGTTGAATAAAATATTTTAAAAACCATTTATTAAAATTTCGATATTTAAAATATTTTTATTTAAAAATGATTTACTAAAAAGCTTGTTTAATTTTTTAATTTAAAAATTTCAATTTACAAAACTCAATTTAAAAATGTTTTTAAAAGTTATTTTAAATAGTCAATTATTTATCATTTAAAATTATCTTAATAACTTATTGAAATATCTAATTCTCATCTGAAAACACCTCAAAATGGGAACGTCAACTGGTAAATGAAGAAGCATCTCACTTTCACGAGTTAAATAATTTTTATTTTCCTGGTGAAAAAATTATAAAAAGTATGCAGAAATTATACATAATATTGGTAAAGCTTTTGCGGAAAGATTCAAAGAAATTAAAACATATGGAAATAATTTTGATATATTTTCATCGCCATCGATGTTACTAAAGTAGCAATACATCTACAAATGAAAATATTGAATTTACAGTGCAATCCTGAGCTTCAAGCAATTTTTCGTGAAATAAATAAGGTAGATTTCTACCGAAAATATATTAACACCTTAATGCACATTTATTTTATTAATTTAGGTTAAAAAAAAACATTTAATTTTTTTACAAATAATTATTATTTATGCCTATTTTATCTCACATATAAAAGAAAAAATATTTTTTTTAATATTTTAATTGCGTATGATAAGTTTTAAAACAAGGGACTACGCAGAGTCCAACGTTGCAATCAGCGCACCAATACCTTGTCTCTT
This sequence comes from Schmidtea polychroa, assembly GCA_959609185.1. Classification (NCBI taxonomy): domain Eukaryota; kingdom Metazoa; phylum Platyhelminthes; order Tricladida; family Dugesiidae; genus Schmidtea; species Schmidtea polychroa. Next base: position 43,674 of record CAUHTR010007820.1, read on the forward strand.
TTCTAATTTTTTTGCCCGTGCTGTCTTTTCTTGTGCAACATACAATTTATGTAAGGTACAGCCTTTTTTTCGGTCGGAGGAATAAAATCCGGAAAATGTCTTTCCGTTAGTCGTAATGGTCCCATAAGTCTTTGTCGTCCTACCTTTTTGATGTTTGTGCTTGAGTGATATTTTTCAATCATTTCTTCAATCAATTTTGTTCTGAACTCCAAATTGTCCATTGTTCCACCATTCTTTTTGTACAGAACAAAAGAGTTAAAAATGTCAAAATCAAACAAATGCATAAATATTTTTTTGTAATATTTTTCCCCCGTTGTTTAGGTATCTGGAAATCATGCAAATGTTGATCTAATCTATCGACGCCTCCCATGGTGTTATTATAGTCCACAACTAATTTAGGAATTATAATGGAATTACCTTCCTTATCTTTCTTCGTAGTTGGTACTTTTTTGGGATTGTGAACTGTCGACAAGAGACAAATTTCTTTCTTGTTAAGCCTATTTAAAATGCCACTTCATTACCATAACTTTTTTTCTTCGGAAGGCTACAGTTTCTTCTTTTTTAGTTTTTTTGGCCACAAATTCTCGTGGTAAATCTTTTCTATTGGACCGCAGAGTGCCATATAAATCGGTCTTTTTAGATACCAGGAAATCTTCTAGTTGCGGGGACGTGTAATATGTGTCGGTAGTTATACAATATCCCATATCTAGTAGAGAATCCGCTAGCGATAATACGACTGGCGAAGTCATAGACATGTCTTTATAATTTTAGGATATTATAGTTCCTTTGCCAGTCTAAATGATAAATGAATACAAATAACCTGTTGTAGATTCGCAGAGCATGTAGATTTTTATCCCAAAACTTATTACAATAAAAAGTAAATAATGTGAAACTTCAAATATCACTGCATATACTATACATCCACACACGAAAAAGATAACTTTTAGAATGGTTTTTGAGTCATAAACGTCTGGGTTTAGTCTTAGCGTAATATATAAATAAACACATCGATAGTACTTACCGACGTAACGTAAACAAACGCTACATCCGAGAATGAAAATAATCTACCATCCAACGTGACAGATACGGACTTGAAATATTTGGACAAGTAATATTTCAATATAAACCGTGACTTATACATATAAAATTGCAACGACCGTGACGTTCACGGAGCTGTCCAATTCTGCAAGTAAGCGTTGCCCGTATATGTCACGGAACTGTGCATTAAGCGGTTAATGAAGAAAAATATCCCAAATTACGTAATTTGCAGCAAAAATTGTGAGTGCTTTTGTAAGCACTGGATTGTGTGAATCTTTTTTTCTAAACTGAAGTTTTGTAAGAATAAACATCGATCACCTATCTTAGATTTTAATCTCGAAAACCAATAAAGAATTTCGTCCACAAAATTTGAAGTAGATTTTGAAGAATTAAGCAAACAAATTGTAAAACAAACTTCTCATTAAAATTAATTTATTAATTTTTCAATAAAAATAAAGTGGAATTTAATAATGTATTTAATATATATTTATAATAAAATATAAAATAAATCACTAGTTTTTGGTTCAATTTTATTTTCTTGCAAATTAGATAATTTTGAGATTTGCTCCTAAACAGATTTGTGTTTTCGTATTAAGTATGCCATTTAATTACAAAAAATATGTTAAATGTTCTTTGAACTAAAACTTCATAAAACAAGAATTTTATTTTTCATTAATTTTTGTCAAACCAAAAAAATTATCTTTTTCAAATTTTATCAAAAACGAAAATAAATATGTTAAATTGAAAAAAAAGAATCTCAAATAGAAATTTGTTTTAATATTACAGTAATAAATTATATGCATTTGAAATTTTTGATTGCTATTTAATATTTAATATTTGCAATTTTCAGTTTGACGATATTTTTGTAAAATAAAACCTTTTTAAATAATATTTTTGACTTTTGCTAATTCTTGATTTTATTTTTATTTTTTCGACACATAAAATCTTAATGTACCTAACTTATCGTGTCATAGAAGAGAATATCATATTATTATTAGAAATCCTCAAGATCTATTGGACCATACAGTATTTCTGTCTAGTTATTCCTCTACATTAGAGGTTCATAACCTTATTTTTACATGACACACTTAAACCCTGACCTCAAATTTGATGACGCCTAACTATATCAAATAGTAATAATAAATTATGGCATAAGTTAGTTATTTGGCTTTCACTAAAACTGGAAAATATTTAAAGCAATTACGAATTCGATTTTTATCTTTTAATTGGTCCTTGGGATAATTTCTATGACCTAAAATATCTTTCAAAAACATATCTTTGTTAGGCTATCCTAAAAAAATCCTGAAACAATAACATTAAAAATATTTATTTATTAAAACAAAATTTAGTCAAATCCTTATTTAAAGTTAAAAAAGACAAATAAATTTATTTAATCCAATTAAATCAGTCTCACGGCGCAAATTTAAATTTGCATGACAAATGTGTGTATCCCATAGGAAAAGTCATTAAATATAACAAATTCCTGAACATCATTTACTAACATATGTCAAAAAAATATTAATGAAACAATCCATAAAGTTATTTCAGAATATGCCTGACTTAAAGCGCTGGGATTAACATACAAGACGCAATGTAATCTGAAAAGTTTTCAGATAATTTTGCAGAAAAATCAATAATAACAATAACAATAACAAAAAATCTTTGATGAAATGTTTTCATTTTTGAAAATTATTGCATATCTTTTCTATTTCATTGGAATAGAAAAGCTTGGATTTTTTCAAAGGGGTGAAAACTGTTGAAATATGTTCAATCTGGACATTTCCACAACTGTTCCTCGTCATTGTCAATGATGCGTGGTTTTTGATTGAAAACATCATTTGAAAATGACTTCGAAACCATTGACTCGTCACAATATAAATGTAGAATTTAGCAGCATTATATGTTTTGGCCAACATCTCCACAGGGATCTCTATTGACACATGACGCAAATGTATTTTCCATTCATAATTCAGCCAAATATCCGAATCAGAAATGCAGAGAGTTTGGGGGAAATTGTTAAATTTCATCAGTTGAAATACCGTTGCGGGAATTGTGGCGCACAACAAATAGAAACTGACTATTAATAGAGTAGTAGTACTTGCAGCGTTGTTACTATACGATGGCTGGAAAGCCGCGGAGATTAGTCGACGCTTTTTAATCGAAATCAACTCAAAAATTACACGGATATTTACTAAGAAGATCATTAAAGGAACAACGGCGAAGACCATCGTCTCTGTAACTATTTCATAATTTAACATAATATTTCTTAGTTTTTCGATTAAATCCGTATCCTTTAACTCACTATATTGATAGTACACTGTACAACTTCGCCTTTTTTCATTTATCTTTTCATATGAGTAAAAATACAATTTTGGCAAAGCCAATAGAACACAAATAGAAATCAACAAAAAACAAGTCCGTACTGTTGTTTTATAATTGGAAATTCTGTCACTAATGAACGGATAACAAACGGAAACGCATCGTTCAACTGAAAATCCCAATGTCAATAATGGGGCAGCGTATTGTAATATTATATTGATAAATGGGAAAAATTTACACATAAAAGGATTATCTATTGTTTTAATGTAGTGATAGTTATTAAGATAAAATAAAAAATGAAAGATAAAAAATAGAAAATCATTTATCGATAGAAGGCATAAATATAATACAGATGAATGGTGTTGACGACGAATAGACCATATACGGAAGCTTATAATTGAACCGGGAATTCCCAGACAGAGCCAGATTGGCATGAAGATGTATTCCATTGTATAAATGTAAGTGAAATTGTGATAAATATTCATGGGCTGGTGGTCATATCTAGCTAAAATATTCAATGAAGAATCTGAACAGTTTCCGTTGTCAACCATTGTTTTTAAAATGAAATAAATTTTTCTGAATAAATTAGTCAATTAATAATTAAAAAAAATCACAAAATTATCATATAATAATAATAATAATAATAATAATAATAATAATAATAATAATAATAATAATAATAATAATAATAATAATAATAATAATAATAATAATAATAATAATAATAATTGTAGTTATAAAAAATAAAAATAATAAATTAAATTTATTTTTATACCATATTTTTTGAACTTCTTCAATATAAAAAAAATTATTTAGAAAATAATGCCAATCTCTGTCAGTCAAAGAAATACAGAGTTGATTTTATTAAGTTAATTTATTTTCTTTTAAACATAAAAATTAACATCTTAAAACATAAAACTTTTTTTATTTTTAACTGAGTGGAAAACAAAATCGAAAAATCTTTATTTTCTTAAAGAGTTAAAAATTGTACGAATGAAAATAAATAATATATTATAATTATTTGGGTTGTCGGTGATATTAAATACTGACAATTACTGATCTGACTCAAACCGTGTCTTGAAATATTAACAACTATGAAAAATATATCACTAGTTTATGACAATTACAATCGATTTGATTTCTGCTAACACTAATTTCACAAAAGATTCCCCATTCAAAACTCTAAACTCAGGACTTAGTACGTCAAAATTAATTATTATAGTCCAAATTAATGATCTATAAACTGCTTCTTCAATCGAACTTCCTTGATATGATTATATCGATAGGCTGGTTACTTTAATTTCTGTTTGGTTTCTTTAATTCATGTGATACTGTCTTCTCCGCTTCTACAGTTTTCTCGAATTATTTAGTATATTTTTGCTTATACCTCTCTTGTAGATTTTTTCTCGTTTTCATTCTGTTTTATCCATTCGTGTCTCTCCATTTTATAGGTTGTTATTTGCTGTCACATTGAGATAATTTCAATATTGTTTTTGTTTTCTTTTTTGCAATCTCCACCATTTCCACTCATTTCTGCTATCTCAAGTAGTTGTCTAAATATACAATTTTATGCGGTTTTCCCCATTTTTTGTTTTTTATACTTCTCCGGTTGTTTATTCGTTATCTCGGTCAATTAGTCGAGAAAAAGCAATTCCATCTTCGATTGTTTTCTCCTTTTCAATTTGTACTGGTTAATTAATAATGACCTTGTAGTATTTGATTGTTTCATTTCATTGATTTTCTAATTGTGTTTTCATTTTTCCATTTCTCCGCTCGCTCCTGCTTCTCTGGAGCAGCATACCTTTTATTTTATACATCCCACCCCCTCATTTTGCTTGCTATAATAATTATTTAAATTTATTATTCAGGTATCCTCAACACAATATATTACAAACAAGTTAACCTTCTTACTTAAATCCTCTAGGCGTATACGAAAATTAAGGAGACTAATACATCGAATCTTTCGAAAATGCTTAACAAAATAAGCTAGCAGTAACAAGTTTAATAAATTAAAGATTTTATATGACTTTAATTATTCCATGTTTATTTGAATTTCGTAGAACTTTTTTCTGTAGGCTCAAAAATAAGCCATTGAAATCTATGCATAAATCTCTAATATAAAAATTATGTTTCCCTGGGGTTGGCCAGTGAAGTGGATGGAAGTTTGAGAGCTTATTAACTATCTTTAATGTTATCATTCCCAGCATTTATACAGTAGGAAGATATCTATTCCAAGTGAAAACTAAAGTGGATCCCATCAAGGGGTTCATTTCAAAGTCTGCAAAATAACCATAAATATTATTTTTTTAATTATGCGTCAATATAACTTTCAAAATTATTATTTTATTATTCATTAATTATTTAATTTTAATTAAATAAATATTATCTAAAAATTATTTTAATATTCTTTTAATTTCTTATTAAAATCACAACCACCTTTATGAAATGTTGAGAGTCCATATTAATATTGGGATCATTATAGGAGAGGAATTAGTATAATTTAGTTTTTCCCAAAGGTTATGCGTTAATAATTGTTGATTTAATATTTTTTATAGTACTTTCATAATAAGTGACAAGAAAAAGCTAAATGAGAACGATAAGCAAAATAACACAAATTTTAAAGTTTGTAGAAATGATAAAGGTAAAGTCGTTAAATTTGGTTGCGAACATAAAATATTCAATAATGAAATGTTAAGTCACAATTTTGGTACCAGTGTAAAAGTGATGTTGCGTTTGCTCATTTGGCGATTTGACCTTTTCAGCCTTTTAATTTTCCACGAAGTGACCCGCTCGCCTTAAAAGGAACGTTGCTTGTGTTGGAGTTAGCGCAAAAACCAAAAATTCATAGAAAAAAGGAAAGAATAACAAATAATGTTAAAATCAATAAAAGTACAAAATTAATTATAATTTACTAAAAATTAAAAATCGATATTGAACGGGTTGAACGCCAAATTGATAGACGAATTCCAAAATTATAATAAAAATTTAATAAGGTGTTCACCGGGAAAGTTAATGCGAAAAAACAAATTAATTAAAATTAATTAATCGGTAATGGAAAACCCGAGCCAATGGGAAACCCGAACGCCATAGGAAACCCGATTCGCAGTGAGACCCGAGAAGCGAAATAAAAAGAGGAATATTTTGAGCCCTAATCAAGGGTAAACAAATTAGAAACCCAAAATATTGATTTATGATAATTTAGCGCAATTTTCAAGATAATTGGCCTCTTAGGAAAAGTATAAAAAGAGAGCTCAGAAGTGAACAAACCGCCATTTGGTCGAAGAGAGAAAAAAGAAAAAAAGAAGCACAATTCGGCGATCAATGATTTGGAGGAGAAATATAGTAAGACTCGAACCAAAAAAAGGTGATCACCTCTTCGGTTTTTCTACCTTATCGAGTGGAAATTATTAGAGAGAGAAAGGTGCAAATAGTGACAAATTTTAATTGTGATCAAGATTTAATAAAAATTATTCTGTGTTGGGTTTGAGTTATTTGGCATGAATAAGAACACGAGGAGTCAGAGAGATAGCCGACTTTCAATTAAAAACCCAACACTTGTAAGATTTTAAAGATTTAGGAGAAAAAAGACAAATAAATATAGCATTATATATTTCAAATTAAAAATATTAATATATTTATTTAATATATTTGTTTATATATGTTATAGTTATAGTTTACATTACAGTTAAAGTTTTAAATTCAGTTAAAATATTCAGTTACTAGTAAATTTTTTAGTAGTAAAATTTGTACAAGTAAAATATTTAGATAATAATAAAATATATATATTATATCTAGGTAGTATGCTGTATTGCAACATGACATACTAGAATAACATTTATGTATTTTATTAGAGAATGTATACATTATCTAGTTAATGCAGCGGTTTCCAACCTTTATGCTACCGCGCCTCCCCCATAAACATTTTTTTCTTGGCGCCTCCCCATCTTTTTTTTAATATATATAATAATATAAACACGTTTTAAACAATAATAACTTTATTACTACTAACCGAATAAAAACAAGGTTTTGCTATAACATACGAACATGTATATTTATTTGTATATTAAATTACTAATTAACCCTACGTCGGTAGCGCCCATTTTTCTTACATCGTCGGTCGTGTGGGGTCTTTAAAGGCCCGGAGCTTAGAAAAACCGACATAAATTTGTAATTATTTAAGTTACAGGTTTGTGTGTCTCAGTAGCTGCCTAAATAATAAGTACGCACTTTGCAATATATGCGCGGCTGAGTTTCGCACCACGCCTGAGTAGAGCAGATTTTTGTTCGCGCGTGGGCTTGTAAAGACCCCACGCGACCGATTACGTATTTTATTTTTGAAAAAATTTATAAAACCTAGAAAAAATATCTCAAAACATTAGATTTTTCTCTTTTTGATGACTACCTGAAATATAGAATTACTATACAAACCCTCACACGAACACAACACCGACATATTATGCACTTCATAGTAACAATATTTAACAAGAATAATCTCAAAATGAAGTTCGACCAGCCATAAAAAGATGCATACATTGTCCTCGAAATCTTGACAGAAAATATTCGACAGTATGCGTTTCATGCGGTAAAATATATGCCCTAGACACGCGGTGTCAATTTGTGTAAGCTGTTCGGAAGATCAAAATGAAGAGAGATTTTTTATATTTTTTTATATATATAGTTATAAGTATCTTGATGTTTAAAGGTAAAGAATGCCTGGAAGTTGACGTTTCTTGTTATTGTGTAAAAGAGTTTAAATTTTGTTATTTTTTATTTGGTAATTTTAAACTCGAAGTGCTAAAAATGACGAAATAATAATTATGGTATGAAAATTATTGTTTTATCCAAAAGGTTTGGCGCCTCCCCTATCCATAGGCCGCGCCTCCCCTGGGAGTCGCGCCTCCCGGGTTGGAAACCACTGAGTTAATGTATACATTGTCTAAGTTTATACTTTAACTGTAACATATACATTAATTAAATAAATATTAAAGAAAAAATTTATATATTTTGTAGATTAAGAGCAGAAAATCCTTAAAGCAATATTAATCAAAAAATGAACTTATCTTTGAAAAAAAGCAATTCATAAAGTGAAATTAATGGCTACCCTGAGTTTTCATCCTTCACCAATGAGCCTAATTATCCGACAAACAGATCTTCAGAATTAACTTTATTAGGCTCCTATGAACACCAAGTTGTCATTGCATTTTAAAGATTCTGTTTCCAATGTTCATACAAATAAATTCTGATGCCTGTCGTATGGAACTCGAAAACAATATATTGAAAGTTATTTAGAAGAATATAATTGGTGAAGGTGATTTTGTAAGAATGGTCAAGTTTTGGAAAATTTGATTGAGCATTTACATTTGGTTATTATAGTTAAATCTCGTTCAATTTAATTAATTTGTTTTAACAATTAATTTTTTAATTAAATATACACTATGAGATTCAATTGTCTGTTTTTAAAATGAATTAAAATACAAAATAAGTATGAAGAAAAGATATTTAGCAAAATACTGCCGCCGTGAAAAAGAGAAAATAAATGCAGTCAGAAGCAACATAGCTGACGCAGTTGATATATATCAAATATCAATGTGCAAAGCAGTTTAGAAACCATGAACCCCCGATTAAATAATAAACCAGTAAAGATGATTTGTTTAAAGTTACAGAAAATCTCAGTATTATACGTCAACATGTTTGAAGATGAACTTTCAAGACTCATATTGATAGAAACCAAACTATGATTAAGTCCAATTTTTATAGAGCACTAGAACAGAGCTACTTTTCGATGTGCGGACCAATAAATATTTTTCAGTGTTACTTGAGGGCCGGCTTCATTATTTAAATTAAACAAATAAGTTATATATACATACATATATTTTTATTGAATTGAAATAAATATAAAATGTAACTAATTATGTACAATAGATGCACATATATACATAAACTAAGACTAATATGACATATAATGTAATGGATAATGAATATTCATATATTTTCGATGTTTATTTTCAATTATTAGAGGGTTTATTCATGTAACAAACATACAAGTTTATTTATTATTTAAATTGCTTCCTGCGTGATTTCATTGAAGCAAAACGGTTTATAGTCGATTCAAAGTCAATGTTCTCAGACAGTTCGCGTTCTATTGAAATTCATGCTAATCTAGACAGACGTTCGTTTGTCATTGTTGATCGCAAATAATTTTTGATGATTTTCAGTCTACTGAAACTTCTTTCAGCAGTAGCAGATGTAACAGGAAGAGTCAAGTATATTTTATAGAGAATTGCCAAATTGGGAAGTCCTGGCGCCATCTATTTTTCAACCAAGAAAGGCAGCACCTCTTTAAGTTATAGTTCACAAGATAGTAATGGGCGTATTGATGCATACACGTATTTGAAAGTATCATATTCTAGGATTGCTTCTTCAATATTAATATCGTTTTTGTAAATGTCGCATAAATTTTGAAAAGATTCTTTATTTTCTTCTGATATTTGTGATGAATCAAGACAGGAGAATGAAGCAACAGTGTTATGAAAATCATTAAAACGTTCATCTAGTTGTGTTACAAGTGTATCCAAGACAGTGAAATACGTTTCACATTTGAAGCGTGTAGTTGGATCATCAACCCTTTCATTCTGATAAGTTCACCTGCCATGCGTTTCCTTTATGCAACTCGATTTTCTTTAAATTCTGTTTCAACATCTAGTAAGGAACAATTTTTGATAATAAATGATTTTACAGCAACATTTAGACTTTCAAAAGCTTTATCACTTCTCATAACAACATAGCAGAGTAATAGGTACTATCAATAATAATAATAATCTATAAACGGTGACTCTGAGCAGCTGTATGCTGCAGTGAATAGTAGAATACATTTCAATCCATTTAGCTCTTCCAAATCAAAGAAATATTAAATTGTCAGTGTCAGTGATCGGATTAATCTTAATGCTTGTACACATTCATAAAAATTATCTTTGGGGGGCACCAATTAGGATTCAACAGGGGCGTGGAGGGGTGACTCGCCCCCCACGCCTATAGCTAAATCCGCCACTGGTGCGAGTGTTATATTTCAAATTAATATTAATACATTTATACATGTAATTCAGTGTTTCCCAAACTTTTAGTACTGCGTACCACCTTGATCATTTTCATTATATAAGTACCCCTTTGCTTTAAAGTTTTTTCGAATTTTTTCGACAATTTTTTAATGGATGTTTTAAAATTCGTAGTTGATTCTCTGTGGTTTGATTTGATTTTAAAATCATTATTTTCTCGTTCTTCATTACTTTGATCGCTATTTTCTTTTAAAGTTCCAGATTTGAGTCAATGATCCATAATGTTAAAACTGTGGATATAAAAAAATATTCGGCGTAACTATCAAAATCAATAAGACTTAAAAATCTAAAAACAATTTTTTTTCTGGTTAATATCTAAAATTAAAGTTGAAAAGGAATTATTATGAAACAGTTGGTCTAAATTTAAATAAAGATTAAATTTATAAAATAATTCTAAAAATAAATTTAAAACGAAGCGATTTACATTTTAATTACATTTATATAAAAGATTTACTTTATGCTTTGATTTTTAAACTTAGTTTATTTTTAAAAATATATTATTGATTCGAAAATATAAAAAATAAATAAAAAACAAGATTATATTTATATTTTTCTGTATTAATAAAATTTTAATAAGACATTTTAATCTAATAAAATTTTTTTTTATCTTTTAATATTTAGATAATAGAAGATTGAAAAGGCCTGCGTACCCCCAAAAAATCCATCGTGTACCCCGGTTTGGGAAACACTGATGTAATTGAATAAATATTAGAAATTTGGAAATCGACATTATTCATATAAAAACATTGAGGCTGAAGAAAATGAAAATAAAACAGTGGAAAATTAACAAAAATATAATAAATATACTTTTTCATCAATTTATTTTATATTTTATCTACTTTAAAGATAAAAGATTATTTGCATTTTTGTTTTTTTGTATCAATGTTTTTGCTACAATAAATTTACTAGCCCCATAACCCGTCATAAATGACGGAAGTAAAATGAAGCCTAGTATTTTTTCTTTCATTAGACTTTTTATTTCGAATTTAAGAAAACTGACAAGTTACTTTTTTATCATTCATTAACCTTTCTCTTTTATAGGGGTTAAAAAATAAATAAAAAATAGCATTACACACAGTAATTCCTTTTCACCTAAATCTAAAGACAACTATTTATTATAGTCAGTAAAATTAATTTATGGATAATAATACTTAATAAAAATAGCGTTAAACACAGAAAGACGTATTACGAAAATTATATAAATTATATATGTATATTTAAATATTCTCAATAATATTAAAAAAATAGACATTATGTTTATAAAAAAATTGATTATGAATCAGTAAAGGTTTGAATATAGAAAAACATCGATATTCTTACTAATTCATAATCAATTTTTTAATAAATATAATGTCAATTGAAAATGAAAAGAAATCAGAGATGAAAATGAAAAGAAGTTCTTATAATAATAATAAAAAAATAAAAAAATTTTTTAATTTTGGAAAAAAAGTATTCAGGCATCTAATAATGTTAAATTCATCCGAACAAAATACAAATAATATAAATTGATAGAATTATTCAGAAAATTTATAAAAACTTTATATTATTCCTAATTTTATTGTGACATTTGAGAATTAATTTATGTATTAATCTTGCGAATTAATAACATTTATTCTAAATCATTTTATGCACATAAACAATAATATTTTATTCTAGATTTGATTTACATTTAAAAATAATTCATTGACATTAGGGTTAATGATAATTTTAAAAATAGAATTCTCAAATTATGTCATTAATCTTTATTTCATTTCAGAATATAAATCAATATTTTGTTTTAATCAACACAATTTTATTGGACCTGCCATTTCAAAACTTCACTGATAATTAATCAACTAAAAAAAAATCGGCCGATTTGATCAAAGAAAGTTTAGTAAGCATCAATTATTTTGATCAGAATCAAGTTTGTATTTCATAAATCAGATTCAGCGTAAAATAATTATAATTTGGACAGCTTATCCTAATCTTCTATTACATTTTAAATGAAAAAAATGAAATATCAAAAAAACTGATCAAATGTGATGAAAGAAATGAAGAATTTCAATAATAAAATTTTATACAAAATTTGGGAATTATATAGAACTTGGTAAAATTAATATAGGTAAAATCCATATAGGAAATGCCAATATGAGAAGATATAAATTATTCTAATTTTGAAATATTTTTCTTTAAGAAGTCTGATTATTTAAAACAAAATATATAGAAATGGTTTTCTATTTTTAATCAAATTTGAGACGCCCTAATTAATATTTCAATTCTTAAATCAACAAAAGCTAATAAATCAATCTATATTTTGTTTAAATTGATTGAAATATATTGAAATATAACTTGTAAATATATCTTGTAATATAAACATAAAATATCTTATTGATTTATAAATATTATTATTATTATTATTATTATTATTATTATTATTATTATTATTATTATTATTATTATTATTATTATTATTATTATTATTATTATTATTATTATTATTATTATTATTATTATTATTATTATTATTATTATTATTATTATTATTATTATTATTATTATTATTATTATTATTATTATTATTATTATTATTATTATTATTATTATTATTATTATTATTATTATTATTATTATTATTATTGTTATTATTATTATTATTATTATTAACAAGCATTTTATAGAATTAAGCTTTCGATTAAATCTTTTTTCTTTTTTTTATTCCATTATTTTCAGTCTCTTTTGTCTTTATTTGATTTGTAACTCGATTTTTCAAATTTTTGAACAATTTCAAATTTCTTATTTGAAGCAACCCTTAATGTTCAGGTTATCGATATTAAAAGATTTATCCCAAAACCATTATTTTGTATTTAAATTGAATTGATATTGAATTTGACCACCAGAACCAAAATATTTTGTATGATTAAAACAAAAATAAATTCAAAATTTTGTTTAAATATATTATAAACCCACTGCAAATATACACGAAACAATACCTGGAGATTTTGTAATTTGATTCGATATAATGTTTAATTGGGGCAACAAATATTGACACTACGTTTTTATTACTAAATTTATCAGAAATTTCTATATTGTTTTTGTTATCGATGCAATAAACAAGATTCATAATTGAGGAATTTGAAAAACAAATTAAAAATATATTTTAAAAATAATAATAATTCGTTTCAGTCATGATGCTATGTTCAATTATTACTTAAATTAATCAAAAATGAAACTGAGTTACCTCTTTAAATTTTAAAAACAATTTAAAAGATCTTTAATTAAAGATAAAAGAAAATTAAATATTATATACCAAAAAATATATAAACTAAATAATAATAATAATAATAATAATAATAATAATAATAATAATAATAATAATAATAATAATAATAATAATAATAATAATAATAATAATAATAATAATAATAATAATAATAATAATAATAATAATAATAATAATAATAATAATAATAATAATAATAATAATAATAATAATAATAATAATAAATTTAAGTCATTGTAAGCCGAAAATATTTATTTTGCGCTCTCTTTGAACTAATGTCTATATTTCATAAAAATCAGTACTGTCAAAATTTTAAAAAATAAAACCCACATTAATTATTGATAGGGGAATTTACCCACTGATACAACCGAAATTTACCGGCTATATGAAAAATGTGTTTAATCTACACATTGGCATGCCCATTCTTTATTTCCTAATTTAAAATTTTGTGGCCGTTGATAATCACCATTGAGACCAGTTGAACATTCCTTGGATTGGAGATCATAGATTAAATCCGATATGAATATTTCTTAACTCCACAAATTTAGAAACAGAATGTTATTTAATTAATGTTGATAAGATAAATAAATGAATTATTACTATTTTACAGTGATTGATTGATTAAAATATTTTTATAATTGTAAATATTAAAGTTTATTTATTATTGAATTAAATATTAAATTAATTTAAATTAAATTAAGTTCATGCAACATGTGAAAATAATTATTAATAATGTAAATATTTTATTAATGAAAATATTTCACATGTTGTCTAATAAATTCAAACAACAGGAGATTTTATATTTTAATAAAATTCTATAAATAAGCTTGATCTTATTGTTAATAATGATTATTTAGGCTTTCAATATATTTATAAAATTTTTTTTAATTTTCTTATTATTTTTCAAAAAAGTCGGAAAAAGCTTTTCAACCACTGATTTCTGTTTAGGAATTTTCTTTTATATTGAGTTTTTGAGTTATTACAGAAATTTATAACATATTTCCCACATATTCTAGCCATAATGCGCATTTAGATATTTTTGTTTTTTTTGTTTCCTAATTTACAAATAATTATGTGTTATATATATATTGCACATAATATAAAATAATTTTATTAATTTTTTAATATTATTATCATTGTTTTAAAATATAATTTTTAAAATCAAACATATCTATTTTATTCATACGGGTTTTTTGTGCTTACTAATAGTGATCCGGCCTTCGGTAAACAATGTTCATGAACTCAAGTACTTCATATGGAAACATAGAGTTTTGATACATTGGATTAAGAAACTAAAGACTAGAAGCTAATGTCTGTAATGGATGACGCTGTAAGATTGTTTAAGTTAACTGAGATTAATCCATATTTGGTCGAATGAAGGCAGAGAGAGAATAGAAATGGAATACAACAAATACTACGCACTTCTAACGGATGAAAAGCGCCTTTCTCCTCCCACATATTATACTATTAATTCAAGCGAACCAGTGATCTTTGTCTCATTTTGATGTCAAATGAGTACAAAAAAATCATTTTTTAAATTATTCTATGTGATGAGGCAGATATGACTGTCGAGAAATTTCAAAACCAAACAACAACGGATGAGTCAGATGAAAAACAGTTAAAAATAAAGGTTAAATATCAATATTACTACAAAGATTGAAGAACTCAAACTGGGAGCTTACACTATCAATGTAGAAATAAAGATAGATAAGATTGTCTATGAAATTACAACTGGAACTCATAAAATAGAAAGATACGGTAACAACAAAACAAATATTAATAACCCCGTATGATCATAAGATCGTAACCATTTGGTAAAAATTTACAAAAATGTGAAATTGGACGACTAAAGCAATTATAAAAATATAGAGAAACAGTCTATAAGGGGCGATACAGAGAAGGAATTCAGAAAGATTTACAATAAGAATGTGTTGAGTTAATATCAATGCCTAGAATTTCCGTGAAAAAATAACGTTCTTATAAAAATATAGAAAAAAGAAAGAAACCATAAATAGAATCGGGAAAAGTAAAATAGCAAAAATTATAAGATGAATTGGGATCAATAGTTATGGGAGCAAGATTTCATTTGGGATTAAAAAGAATCTTTGAAGATAAATTATGACATCTAGGAATCCAAAAATGCAATATCTGAGACATGAAGCGGCGCATCTAGTGCAGAAATGTCAACGTTATGATAAAAGAATTGACTAAATCTGGCATTATTACAATGTTTAAAATTCCATGGCTGATTAATGTTAGTCATTGGAAAGAAAGACTGTTCGGAGGTTGGTTATTATGAGGTTGAGAATCCTTACATGTGTAATCCTTACATATACCTCAAATACTCAAAGCATTATCTGAATATAAGTATAGTTTTCTTTATAACTTGAACATATATTTCGCAGAATTAGAAGAAAATTCTGTTTTGACTGATTTATACTTAAAATGATTTCCATATATACCACCCTCTAAGATTCAGGGATCCATTCACACAATGTTAGAAGGAATATACGTAATGGAGAAATTATTTATATAGCCGATATACCAATACGAAGATGGCGAAAAAGGTTTTAGAGTCACTCAAAATGCAGGATTAAGAATTAATTTAGTGAAGTGTAAAATTTACAAAACAGAGTTAACATTCCTTGGGTTCACCATTAGAGAAGATAAATAATGACCCTAACAGAAAGTATCAGAGGGATACAACTTAAAAAATTTAGATAATAATAAAATCTTTGTAATTGAGAAATTCAAAATAAAGTAAAAATACAAAATTTCTTGAAAAATCTTATTAAAATTTTAATTCATTTTCTTTTCGGATTGAATTTTATCATTTTTAGTTATCTTTCTCATTCCGGAAGTAATCAAATCTAAATGAAAGGCGAAAGTTTATCATTCTCAGACAATATTTGCTCGGTGCTGACTATAAAATCACAATAACTCTCAAAACTGTAAAGATGAATCTTGTAATTAATGATTTCAATTGTTAATAAAATAAAAATAAATTTATTTATATATTTTTATTTACATCACTTATAACATATATTTCGACAGATTTACTCTCATCATCAGTTAAAAATGAAAAATATTAAATAAATTTTAAATTGCTTATTCACACAAAATTATAGAATCTTTTATAAAAATATTGAACTAAATAATTTATAAATTTTTAAAAATATATTTTATTAAAAAATAATTTTTATTTTAAAACACTAAAAGAATTTTTAAATTTAAATTGAAAAAAAATTTTATTATATTTAATTATCTTTATAACATTCTTACATATCATCGTTTTACATTCATATCATTTTACGTATAAGTTTTCATTTATTCTGCTTTATTAGATTGTTTCCATATCGCGTTGCTTGACTTTGTGATTATTAGTAGATTTTAAATCCTGTTTCGATTGTGTTCGGATCTTGGTTAGAAATTTAAATATGATGGGAATAATACATAGGAATGACTCCAATTTTCGTTCTCAAGTAATTAGACAGTTAATGTGTAAGTCGTCTCAGAATTTTATGCGGGTCACGAAAATATAGGTTATATATAAAAATGCATGGTTGATATGGAAATGAGCTTCAAAGTTTTTTAATTAAATATAGGTCACACCATAATATAACATCATCCATATATTATGGAACATAAATGAACTTTTGTTATTGAAATAAATTCGTATACCCAACACATGGAAAGACAATGAATAACATTATAACAAATACAAATTTAGGTCAAGCCACTTTATTATAGAAATAAATTTTGTAAACTTTTTAAACATGTAAACTTTAGGGGTATTTATTATAGAAGATATTTTTATTATAGGAAATTAAATTTTATTAAATTTACAAGGATATTTACAGGAAAAATATAACTTCCCAACTCAAAATTTATTGTAATCCAAAATAATTATGGAAAATAAAAATTTATGAAATAACAGGAATAATAACAGGAATTCTTTTTTCAATATTAGACTATTTTACAGGTTCATTTTATATTTTGTTTGTGTTATTTATAAATAATTGTTAAAATATGGGCCTATTTATATTTTTGCTGTTGAGATGTATTATTAATAAAAGAATGTGATTGGTTAAATTATCTTAATTAATTTGTATTGTAATAATTTTAATTTTCAAATTACCACCCCAGCCCCTGCAGGACGGACGGCGGATGGTGTTTGTGGTTGAATTTAATCTTAAATTTCTTTATTTATATTTTACTGCGGGTCTAAAGATTAAATGTTTTAAAATTGAAGTGCTAAGACATTGTTTCTATGCATTTGAAATTTTGAAATTTTTCAGGATAAGAAATTTTGGGAACTTTTTTTTAAGATCAATTCTTAGTCGTCCTACATGTTTCTAATGGGAAGGGTGGCTTGAATGGGACATAATCTACTCAAGAACTAGATCACTATCGAGTGAAGGAATTGATTAATACTAATGAATACAATATGCGATTAAAAATTAGTGTATATGCAAGGAATGATGAACTTTTGTTTGTTTTGTAGCATTTAAAGTGGTACTTGAAAATCTTAATTGTAAAATGATATGAATGTAAGAATGTAAAAAAATTATTAAATTTAATAAAAAATGTATATTATACATTGTATATAGATTGGTGAAGTATTTACTCTGTTTCTCTTCAACAAGAAGCTGCGGTTTTTATTTATTTCTTATCAAAATCTTCGATGTAAATGACGTGGTTGATATATAGTGAAAGAAAAATTAAAACGTCACTTGTAATAATTTTCAATAACAAAAATGAAATTAAAACAGATTATTATTTGTTGTGATAATTGAAAGATCTAGTTTATTATTGCGTATTCAATTATTTAATATTAACATTATTAACTCAATAATTTTAAAAATAAAATTCAACATCTAATTTTAAATAAGATGTTTCACGAAATATTGTTTTGTTAGTTGTTGAATTACATATTTTGCTTGACTTGCTGAATTCTTAAGTGGTATTTTTATGAAAAGGTTTTTATTAATAATTCTTAATATTATAAGCAATACATTATAAACAATTACCCTACACTTTTTTTAAGTTAGGAAATTTAGTTTGGGTAATTTGTAAATTTTGAGTTGACCTACATTTATGATATTTTCGTGACCTACATTAAATTCTTATCGACCAACATGTTTCTAGAATGACAAAAATGTTAATGCATTCAAAGATTGGGTGGAGAAAATAAAGGATTATTCCGAAAGAAGACATGATTAAAACATTTTATTAATTTTTAAGGTAGTTGCATTTTATTGAGCTTTAATTAAAAATATTTTCCCTTTAATTACCTATATTTTACTTTAATTTTCTGTGCCGTTTCAATCTTTTGAACAAATTTTTGTTAATAAATTAACTTTTTATTATATCCTCAAAATTGTTAAATTTATTCCTATTAGTCTTTAATAATTTAAGACATTACTTATAATATTAAAATTAATATTACTTAAAAATTCGGTAAACTTACTAAAAATATATAATTTTGAGAATGAAAAAAAACATTATAAAGTTAATTATTCCCATTTTATGTTGAAAAAAAATGATTTGAAACAAATGTTTATTTTGAATAATTGGATTTGCAATAACGTTCATAGATCTTTCAATTAAATGCTGTTACAAATAATAATTTATTTTCATTTCACTGATGTTATTTTAAAACAAAACTCATTATTTTGTGGCATGTAAAAGTATTATTTATTATAAATAAATCGATTGAATATTTAAATATTTTTATTTGCTGTATAAATTAAATATAGACAGAATAATTCAAAAATATTTCGTTAATTATTTTAAATTTCACATGAAAAAAATAATTAAAAAATCGCGAGGATTAATAATAGTGTAATTATTTGTCGATTCTCAAAACGTCTATTGAACGTCTTGGTTTTTAATATTATCTTTTATAAAATACTCTAGGGTGTAAATAATTCATTTAAATTACAATTTTAAACAAATTTTATAAAAATGTAAATATTATTTAAATATTATAAATTTATTATATTAGATAAATTAATTTTTGTTAACTAAATTTTCATTCAAAATATTAAAGTCTATTTTATTACGCCTAGCCCTCGCTTAACGAAATTAATTCGTTCACAAAAAGTTGTACGTAAATCGAATTAAATTCAAAAATGTGAAATGTTTATGTAAAAAAATTTCTTTAATCACAATTTTATTACGTAAACTGAGACTTTGGTTTTAATTTTGAAATTACTTAAGCAAGATTTTTCGTTTAGCGAGGATGGGTGTATTTAAATTAAATATTAATGATTTAATAATAATAATAACAATAATAATAATAATAATAATAATAATAATAATAATAATAATAATAATAATAATAATAATAATAATAATAATAATAATAATAATAATAATAATAATAATAATAATAATAATAATAATAATAATAATAATAATAATAATAATAATAATAATAATAATAATAATAATAATAATAATAATAATAATAATAATAATAATAATAATAATAATAATAATAATAATAATAATAATAATAATAATAATAATAATAATAATAAAATAATAATAATGATAATAATAATAATAATAATAATAATAATAATAATAATAATAATAATAATAATAATAATAATAATAATAATAATAATAATAATAATAATAATAATAATAATAATAATAATAATAATAATAATAATAATAATAATAATAATAATAATAATAATAATAATTTAAGGATGTGACTATTTAATTATTTCTTTACTTTTATGTACTTTAATGCATAGCTATTTATGTGAATATTTAAAAATATCGAAAAATGGTGAAAAAACAATATAACAAATATTTTTTTATTTAGATATTATTTTGGATTTTACTTCAGATTTGAATACAGAATGTGTCTTCAATAAAACAAAAGGTTTCTTTGCTATCTAAAGAAATGGCTGGAAGTCAAATCAATCAAATTAAGCCATTTAATGTTTTGGAAAAAAATTTACGATATCTATTACTTAAATTCCTAATTAATTTTAAATGCATATTTGCAATATATTTCAACATTTCAAATTTTATTATTAGGGGCAATCATTTCAATTAAAATGAGCATATTTATTATATGTTATGGATTGTATTTAAATTAAAATTAATAATAATAAATTTTTTTAATTTTTTATATTTAAATTTTATTAAATAATATGTCAAATCTTTTTCAGCCAAATCCATTCTACAAAATGCATGAGGATTGAATATTTCAAACATAATTTGAGCCATTTTCCCTCTGTTAGCTTTTGGATTCAGTGGTACTTCGGTAAGAAAAACTGGATGCTTTTCTGTGTTCAATGGGATATTTTGACTACAAAACAACTCTATTGGATTGAGCTTCATCCCCTACTTAGCTATCTTCCTGACTCATTCCAACCATTCCACCTTGGTGACGAGGTCTTCCGATTATAGGCTGAAAACAGGTCTTGTAGCATCATCCCCTATAAATTCGGCTTTACAAATATTATATCCATTTTCAATTACTGAGGCAGCAATATCATCAGACATTTTGATATTTGAAATGAAATAATCTTCAAAAAAGCATGAATTTCCAAAGAGAAAAATTTATTTTCAAAAACGGGAATTTGAATTAACAATTGATCCAGTCCCGAACAAAGCCACAAAAACAACTGATCACCAGAATTCCTCCTGCATTTTCAAACCTAATTAGTTAATTTCATAAAACCAAAAAGCAATTCCAGAATCAAAATCGATCAAAAGATTAATTAAACAAAATAATGCTGACCATACGCAAACACACATACAAAACAATCATATTGAAAACGGCGCCGTAACAAATGCGCGCAAGACTAAACCGTGCCAATTAAAGTTTACAAATTAAGCAAAACCTAATTGGTGAAATTTTTCAAATAATTAATCTGCAAAGAAGATAATCTCAGTTATCAAGTACCTAATCACTATCGACTGAAGGAATTGATTAATATTAGTAATATTAGGCTTAGTACAGATCTTTTCAACCGACAGTTGATTGCCAGAACCCGTCCGTCTACAAACTGATTGAACAATTCCGTTAAGAACAGGATCACTATGAATTGAAGATCGAAAGGTTATTGCGCGCAATTGTCAGGTCACCATTGAAAACATTTGCACAAAAACACAAAACAAAATCACCCATTAAAGATTTACAAAAAAGTCAAAACGATTGAAATCGAAACGTCGTCAATATCCAAAATTAACCATTTTATGATGTTATCATTAGTGACTGCCGATCTTGATTGCTATTTTTATTGTCATTTTTATTATTAGGGCTAGAAATATCTTGATTGTTGTGTTTGGTTATAATTTCCACTTTTTACTATTATAATTATTTGTTACTACAATCATTAAGTCATTGTTGTAAGTAGAATAGATCGTTAATTTTGTGACTGACTTTATATTGGTCACTACGGGCAAATTCCCATTTGCCCAATGAGTAGGAAAACATACGACAATTATGCAATTTTATGTATTTGGATATTTTAAATAAAAATTTCGTGACCCCAATATTTCGCTAGGTGACCCCATTTGGGGTCGCGACCCAAATTTTAAGAAGCCTTGATCTAAACTATGTGACGCGGATGTGACTCAGTTTGTATCTGCTTATAGAAGATTGAATTTGAAAATGGTGTGTCAACTGTAGTGATTTACTGAATGGTTTGAACTATAATGGTGTTAGAAGATGAGCTAATATTAAAGGTTCTGAAATTAAAATAATATATGGTAGGGAACGACAAATACAGGATAAACATCCATGTGCAAAACAAAAAATAAATATTGGGTTTATATTGGAATTCTAGACTTCGACAATGATTAATGAGAATATATGTTTATTTTATGACAATGTATAATTTGCGGTATAATTTATGTATAATAATAAATGTATGATTTAACCAATTCTTTTTAATTCCAATGACAATTCTGTGATGACTATGTGATCATTAACTAATTTATTAATATTAACGTTTATTTGTTTGTTGATTTATTTTAATTCATTTTCTTATGTAAGTTGATTTTGATTATACAAAGAATGGCTGACATAAATTAAATTGATAATAAAGTCCACTTTAATCAACCAAATAGTTATTTTATTTACTAATTAAAACCCTTTAGAGGCTACTTTATTTTTTTGACGCTAGGAGTCACAATAAAACTATTAAATACATGTTGACAAAGCAACAAATATCTCTGGTTAAGTTTTGCTGCATTAAAACAAATTACATCAAATTTTCATTTCAAATAACTATAGAATGATTATTATAAATATTGAAAATATAAGTACAAAAATGTAAATATGTGAGGATATTTAAGCATAATTATCAACGGGCATTAAAATTAAGTTTCAAACTACATAAATTTAAGTAAATTAAATTTGAAACGAAATAAATTAGATATATATTAAATATATATTTTAAAATTAGTATAAATTTAACAATTGTTAAATTATTATTTTTAAATTTCGAAATAAACGAAAAATAAAGTATTAAAAATTAAGAATTGTATATTTAAATAAAAATAATGAATAATAAAATTTATTAAATAATATTTACATTAATAAAACAAGAAATATGTCATATATATTTATAGTTATTCTTATTACATCAAAAATGAAATTATATATATTTTAAAATAATTTTGCATATAATATTATCTGATAAAGTAAGGCTTCCTTTTTCTTTCGTGTTTTATTATATGAATTAATAATTTTGGCATTAATATATTATTTAATGTATGGATTTTTACTTTAAATGGTCATGTAATTGCTTCACAAAACATTTACAATTCAAATAAATAAATGAGTCAAAAAAATGTACATAAAGATCCTAGTAAAAAAAGTTAAAATCATAATTAATTATTAAAGTTGTTTAACTAAACCAGTGGCGGAACTTCAAAATCTTAAATATTTTTCCTCCAATAGATGTTTTTATTTATCTAAAGAGAGTTACACATATTGAATATTTATTTCATATATCGTAAAAATTAAAATTAAATAAAAATAAAATAAAAACGAAATTATTTAAACAGGCCTTGATTTCATTTTGGGAAAATCTGTAATGATATTTTTCATTTTCATTTTCCCGGCCACTATTGCTTCAATAGAAAGTATTGCAAGATTGCTTAAAAGGTCTTTACCAATGGTATTAAACAAATAACTTTTTATTATTTTCAGTTTTGAAAAAGATCGTTTATTATATCAAGAATGCAAATTTTTCTACTAACATCCTGCCGATCTCGTTGGATTTAACCTTTTAATGTAATTTGTGATTCATTTTCATAATTTCTTTTGATAATATTTTACCATTTAAATTTGCAATGCCACTAGAAAACCATCTACTTGATTTTTCTAAATTAATGTGATCAATGTTGAATTTTTTATCAAAGTTTGAAGCTTCCTTTTCTTCATTTCGGTGGTTTCTTGAAGAAATGTTTACATCTTCACTGTTTACATGTTTTCTTCGATATCATCGTGTTTTACTGACGAAAATAGTATAGTCAAATATTATATTTAAATCATCCATCAATATTTATGCCACGTAAGTAAATCATATTTGATAGAAATTTGTTGATTAAATAAATAGGACACTAGTAATTAAGAAAAATAAGAAATGAAAAGTTGACTTAATAAAACTGAAACTTTTACTTATGGAATTGAAAATGAGAACTTATACTTAAAAATTAATTTATGAAATTAATTTTGTCAATAAATTTTAACTTTTGGCTAATTCAGTCTAATCCATACACAAATTCAGCGCACTACGCTTTCAAAATTAACTAAATAATCTCAATAAACCCCTTGAATTCATATCAAAGATGCAAACTACGCACTAGTACAGAAGTTAACATTTGAAGTATATAAAAAGGATTATTGTACAATTTTGTTAAAAATAATATTTGGTCCCACATACCCCACTGAACCTCACATTTGATTACCGTATTTTCCGCATATAACCCGCGGGTTATATCAAACATTTTTTATGCGTATTGATTATTTTACTATATTGATTAATTTTTACACAAAACTTAAAAATCCGTGGGTTATCTGCGTATGCGTCCTATATTCAGGGAAATATGGTAGTCATTTACGATTGAAAAATGAATGAAAATTGCAGAGTAACTAATTATAAATATGTAACTTTTTGAAAAAATTAATATTGTCATTGTAAAAAAAATACATATTTTGGCACTTTGATATTTTTCTAGCAATCGATATATGAAATTCAATATCCAATAAAATAATTTTTAAAAAAAATCTAAAATCTAGTTAAAAGATTAATTTTTAGTCGAAATCCTAAATTCTAATCGCTTACTTCATAAACAAACTGAATTATTAATTCAAATATTTTTTTTGTAAATTAATTCACAGAAAATTATGTTATTGTTTTAATTTTACACTTATTAATTTCAAATATTCTAACAAATAAGAAAATCATTTAAATAATTATTATTTTTTTGTTTAAATATTTGTTGTTCAAATTATCTGTGCTTAATTAATTATTTTGTTTTAATTTTATAACAAAGTTTTCTTACAAATCATTTTAATAAACCTGAATAAAAAACTTATTTAAAATGCAACTTCCAGTAAAAATTTATCCATTTGGATATTAGAAATTTTCTGTGATGTAGTTAATGAATTGCCTGATTTTTGGAATCGTTGATGTCAATAAAATAATTTTAATTAGAAAAGAAAATATTTTTGTTTTTAAAATTGTAATTACATTCTTCTATTCTAAAATGAAATTTGTGCTTTTCTTTGCATTTCAAAAGAGGCTGAGCTTTTACTTATGTCAAACTTATCTTTATTTGGATTTCATTTGTAAATTTGTAAACTTATTTGGGACACAAGCTGTAGGTGAGATATGAAGCAAAAGTACCTTAAGTCAGTGGCGTAGCTAGAGTACTTGGCGCCCGGTGGCAGGGATATTTTTGGCGCCCTGGGCTTACTATAAAAAAATTTTTGTGATATTAAAATAGACATATGTAAAAATATAAAATGCATATTAATAAATTCTAAAATAATATTTTAAAAAAATATAAAATATAAATTTTAAAAATATAACAAAACTAGAAAAAAACTGTAAAACAGAAAAATAAAATCCTTTTATCATCGTTTATTTTAAAAATAGAACATATTTTGCAATAATTTGCTTGGCTATATTTATATATTTTATATATATTGCGTTCAATCCGGCGCCCCAAAAATTGTGGCGCCCGGGGCAACTGTCCCCCGTCGCCCCCCCCCCCTCGCTACGCCACTGCCTTAAGTACATTAATTCAGTATCATTCCAAAGATGTTCTATTTAAATATAATGTGAAACCAATTTTTTATGTTTTTGTTTTAGCAGTCTGGTTCAAAATGAATTCTTTTCTACTTATTAGTCCTCAAGTAACAAAAATTTGTATTAGGCTTCACTTCAATTTTTAATTAAATATTATCAAATCTCTTAATTATATAATTATATTTCTATTATATCACCTTTCTACGAATAAAATGGTCTTTTATTGAAGTATAATAAATAAAATTTATTACGAAATTTTTTTTGAAATTTATAAACAATAGGCTTCTTCCTAGTACCATTTTGTTGAGATTCAAGGATCTAGATATAATATATGAAATATGTATATATAGGAAATGGTATTATATTGAATAGGCAATGACATAAACCAACATTTGAATGACGAGGATTGGTATTGAATTCATTCCAACCATTCCATGTTAGGCGATACTGTTATAATATGGCGGAAACTTCATTAAAATGAAATATAAATATCATGTAATATTTATCTAACTTTTATGTATACAGTCAACCCTCCTACAACGCGACGGATACGTTCTTAGGAAACGTCGCGTTGTACGAGACATGAACTCTATAGATAAAAAGGGGTTAGGTTCCAAGTATAAAAAACTGCATTTTAATTAATAAGATGAAACTTTAATAAGTTTATATTCAAGATTTTATTAGGAAGTCTTCAATCAAATTATAATAAATTAATAAAATTTAACAAAAGAATTCACGTTTTTAAAAATTAAGAAATAAATAAAAAATAAAACTTATAAAAATTAAAATATAAAAAGAAATGTTGATGCATATTATTTAGTTATTTATCTTCTTCATCACTGTTAAGCGGATGATGCCGCGAACCTTTTGCTGGTGCTACATCCGAATCTGAACTACTGGAGCAATAGATATGTTCGTTAGGTCTTGCGATCGTTATCGGCTTAACAAAATCAGTTATTAAAGATTGTTTCCTTTTTGCGAGCAAATCTTTATAAATTTCGTCATAAGGAGACAAGCAATTTTCTAAATTTCTTATACATTTTGAGCTCTTTCCTCCAGTGGATCATTCTCTAAAAAATAATTTGCTAACTGCTTCGCCATATCTAAACCTTTTTCTACATATTTTACAGTAAATTTTTTGAATTTATCTTCATCATCAGATATATCTTCAGAATTACTATCTTCAATCAGTAGTGTTTTACTGAATATTGTAACCATATCTGCTTCGTTTAATCATCCTCCGTAACTAGTTCTTGTATGTCATCCAATGTTATTTCATCGAACCCATCGCTTCCTATTGCGTGTGCAATATTAAGTATTTTTCCAAATCCAGCCTGTGTTGGTTCGACAGCACTTCTCTCATTTACCATTTCCGGTAATAATGCTTTCCAACAAGTATTTAGCGTGGATTGCCGCATTTCTTTTATTGACGAAGCAACAATTTCGATACAATCCAAAATTGAGAATTGTTTCCAAACTTCGCTTATTGTAATATCTGTGGTGTCTATTTTGTCTAAAATTAATTGACATGACCTACGGATATAAATTGATTTAAAATTCGCTATGATCCCTTGGTCCAAAGGCTGTAATAGCGAGGTAGTATTAGGGGGTTAAAATGATATCTGCATATTTGGGTGATTTAAATCACGTGAATGCGAGGACGCATTATCCAAAATTAGTAGAACTTTGAATGCTACGTTCTTTTTCTTCAAATTTTACACATCCGGAACAAACAATTGATGAAACCAATCAGTAAATAAATTAGACGTCATCATGCCTTTTTATTGGCCCTTAAATACACATTAAGGCTGTTTTTGTTACATCCTTTTAACGCTCGTGGATTTAACGATCGGTTAATGTATATAGGCTTAGTCATAGAATCACCAGATGCGTTACTGCAGAAAAGTAAAGTGATCCGATCTTTAGCAGCCTTAAATCCAAGTGCTTTTTTTTCATTTTTTGAAATATTGGTTCTAGAGGGCATTTTTTCCACCATAGTCCTGTCTCATCGGCGTTAAACACCTGATCGGCGGAATAGGCCTTTTCCTGAATTATTTTGGCAAGTTTTCCTGGATACAGCTTTGCTCTTTCTACATCAACAGATGCTTTTTCTCCCTGTAGTTTTATATTGTGCAATGAATGACGTTTTCTGAATTTTTTGAACCATCCATTGCTAGCAACAAACTTATGGATGGGTTCATCAGCTGACGATTCTCCCATTTCTTTTAAACATTTAAATATTTTTAAAACTTTTTCTTTGATCGCATTTCCGTCTAAAGGTAGCCGTTTTTTGTCATATCTTCTACCCATACTATAAGGGCTTGTTCCATTTTTTCCATTATATTTGCTCTCGGATGAGCAGTAATTTTGGCAAGCACAGATGATCCGGATGCTACCGAATTCCTAATTTTTCCTCTGTTTGTTTTATGGTTCTAATTGTTGACTCACTTAAATTAAAATATGTGGCAACATCAGTAGTCTTCTCTTGATTTTTAAGCCTATGCAAAATTTGAATTTTGGTTTGAAGTGAAATAAATTTTCGGATTTTTTTTCATTCGGCATTTTGAATGGTATAATGATTTTTTTCCTATAAATTTAAATTATATGTATAATAAATTTATAAATGTATTATATGTATGCACATATAATAAAATTTCTTTTCATCCTAATTTTTCATAAACTGTAAAATACACACACATTTCTGTATTTATACACTGTGATTTTTTACAAACGTACATTTTTTCAAATGGCGCTGTAGGAAGCTTTACATAAAGCTTTAATGAAGAAGCTTTAATAATGAAGCTTTACTTCTTACATAAATCTTCCAACATCATTATGAGGAAGTTTTATGATGAAGAAATTTTTAAATTGAAAATTTTAAAAATTAAATTTTAGATTAATTTTTAAAATAATAAGATATTTTAATTAAAAATATCTTCGTAGAAAATTTGTTTAAATAGGAAAGTTTTAAGAAGATATAATTTGATACTGATATTTACTGAAATAAAATTTATGGAAACAAAAACTGATTTTAATGTTTTACAAGATGAACAGCTTAATATGGTGGCAGCGGTAAACACTGACGCAATCACCGAAAGATTGCTACCAAAGGTATTCTGCCAAGGTGACGACTTGGAAAAGTTCATTAAAAGATGCGAAATTTATTTCGACGCGAAGGGAATCACGCAGAAGAAAGATCAGGAAAGATTAACATCTTGCATGATTGATGAGGATCTCCTGGAAGTGTATGCCAAAACACTGAAAAAAGCCGAAGGATTCCAGGCTAGGTTGCGATTGGCATTCGATCGCGAAAGAGATGTTTTAAAGGATCTACAAAACTTGTTGAATTACAAGCGGAAGGGTGAAGAAATAGAAACGTATTTTAAAAAGGTGGAGGACCTTGTTGATAGGTTGTTTGAAAATAAAGAATTTACCAAAGAGAAATTAACAGCAAGGATGTTAATAGTATGTGCGGAGAATAAAGAAGTTGAGAAAGAAGTGATACTACGGAAGATAAAAAGCACAGAAGAAATAAAGGAAACACTAATTCTGATGGACAAAGTAGACAAGCAAAGAGATCAGATAAACAGTATGAAAAGTTACGCCAGAGTGGTCTATCAGGAACCACAGGGAAGAGTACAATACAAGAAGAAAGAACAGAAAGAATGAAAAGTATCCGAAGAGAAATGCCAGAATGCTGGATATGCCACAAAATAGGACACACGAAAATTGATTGTCCAATAAAAACGTAAAATAGAATGCTGGACATGTCATAGAAGCGGACATATAAGTAGAAACTGCCCAGATAAAAAAGCTTCAAGATGTTTTGTGTGTGGGAAAGAAGGTCATATAAGAAGATTGTGTCAGGAAATACGTTGTGAAAAATGTAGCAGAAATGGTCATAGAGCCGAGGAGTGTTATACAAAGATGAGGTACGGGAGAGCAACGGAGAGACAAAGATTCACGGGAAAACAGATACAGTCGGATAAATGGTATCGAGGAAGAAGAAGAAAGGGAATCGTGTGTAGAGACAAATGAAGATAATTTTAGGAAGACGTACCCAAACAACAGGGCTCCACCAGTAGAGGAGTTGGTTGGAGCCATATTCTAACAGAAAATTTGATGGGATATCCTCAAGGGCCAGAAAAGTTGGAGAATGTTGGAATGGTAAGCGAGAAAGTATACAGGTTCCTAAAGAGAGAAATGTTTGAAGAGGAAGTGGAAAGAATTGGAACCATTGATACGGAGCAGGTTGTTGAAATTTTGTATAACAAAATGCAAGGAAGGCCTAGTATAACAGTAAGGATGAATGGGGAAAATTTCGACTGTTTATTAGACACTGGTGCAAGAATCAATGTAATGAGTGTGAACTGTTTTAACAAGCTACGAGGACAACAATTGACGAAAAGTGACGATAAGTTACGATGCGCAAACGAGAGTACGATCGAGACAATAGGAAAAACGAAGGTGCAAGTAACCATTGGAAATGTTTCGAAGGAAGTTATATTCATTGTGGCGGAGAAAGTGACACCAGATGTGATTGGAGGAATCGAATTACAAGAAACATTTGGATTTAGACTGTTAAAAATTAAAGATATCGAGGCTAGTGAAAAAGACAAGAACTATATTTGTAACATTGAAGCAAAATTTGGCAGAAAAATAAAGGATGAAGAACGATTGATACGAGCGTTGGAACAGTTAAAGATCAATGAAGATAGCAAATTAAAGGAAATTATAACAAACAGTGAAAACGTGTTTATGGCAGATAAATGGGATGTGGGTCGCACACATTTGGTAAAACACAAGATAGTTACAAGAGGTGAGCCGATAAACATAAAACCATATCGCCAACCACTAAATTTGGAATCAAAGATTGAAGAAGCAATACAAAATTTTTACGAAAATGGAATTATACGGAAATGTAACTCTCCATGGAATACACCGCTAATATGTGTATGGAAAAAAGAGAAAAATTATATTAGACTATGCTTGGACTTTAGACAGCTGAACGCGGAAACAGAGAGGCAGGCATTTTCAATGCCAAACATAGATGAGATGTTGGATGTGTTAGGAGGATCCGTCTTTTTCAGCTCAATCGATCTAGGTAATGCATATTACCAAGTGGAACTAGAAGAAGAATCACAGAAGAAAACAGCTTTCTCAACAAAGAACGGACAATATTGTTTCAACAGAATGCCGTTTGGAATTGCAGCAGCACCAGGTACGTTCCAAGAAATGATGACAAAAGTATTAGGCAAAATAAAGGGAGCAATGGTGTATTTGGCCGACATCTTGATTTATTCAAGCAGTAAAGAGAAACACTATACAATACTCGGAGAAATGTTAAAGGCGATTGAGGAAGCAGGCCTAAGGATTTATCCAGAAAAATGCCAAATAATAAAGGAAGAAATCAGATTCTTAGGACACATAATCAGCAAGGAAGGAGTACAGACAGATCCATCTAAAATTCAGGCCATACAGAACTTTGGGAAGCCTAATTGCGTAAAGAAACTCCGAAGCTTTTTAGGTATTTGCAATTATTATAGAAGATTCATCAGTGATTATGCAAAGAAGGCAAGGATGTTAGAACAATTATGTAGCGGACCAAGTAACAAAAAATTAGAATGGAGTGATGGAACGAATAGCGTGTTTGAGGGATTGAAATTAGCACTCACGACGGCGCCAATCTTATGTTTTCCGGATCTGAAAAAGGAGTTCATTTTAGATACCGACGCTAGTTTCGATACCATTGGAGCAGTACTTTCACAAAGAGATAAAGATGGAAAGGAAAGAGTAATTGCGTATGGATCACACTCGATGACGAGCCACGAGAAAGGATATTGTATTACAAGAAAGGAACTATTGGCGGTATATTATTTTTGCATTCATTTTAAGCACTATCTCTACGGAAGAAGATTCACGCTCAGGACAGACCACAAGGCAATCACGTTTATGATGACAACCAAGAAGCCGATTACTTCACAATTCCAAACATGGATCAATTATTTGAGCAGTTTACATATAAGAGTAGAATACAGAAAGGGTATTAATCACCAAAATGCAGACATGGTGTCGAGAACTAAATGTGACACGTGTGTTCAATGTCAAATGGCCCACGAAGAAGCTAAGAAAGGAAAGATAAAAACCAGATTACTAGACTCGATCAGAGAAGAAGGAAGAAGCAACATCCAACATGGAATTGTAGAAGAAGTACGAAAGAAAACGATGATACCTGAAAATGAGTTACAAGAAACAATAAAGGAAATACATAGACTATTGTGTCATGCTGGAGTCGAGAAGATAGCCGATTATATGAAAGATAGATATGTTGGAAAACACCTGTGGAGTCAGATTCAGGAAATTGTTCGAAGTTGTGAAATTTGTCAAAAAACCAAGGCTTTAACAATAACAACGAAAGAACCAGTAAAAAAACAAGATTCGAAGGAAATGTTCGAAATTATATTCGTGGATATATGTGGACCGTTGACAGAAACAAAAGGACGTAAGAAGTATATATTGGGCATAATAGATCAGTATAGTAAGTATCAAGTCTTGACAGCGATAACAAAACAAGACGAAGAAACAATAAAGAAAACGATTTTAGAAAAGTGGATTTTAAGATTTGGATGCCCAAAGGAGATAAGAGTTGATTGCGGAAAGGCGTTTGAATCAGGAATGATGAGAGAATTCACAAAGATGCTAGATATTAAATTATGTTTTTCGAGTCCATACCATCACCAAACAAACGGTCAGATAGAAAGACAATTCAGGACAATATGGGATTTGATAAATGCTACTTTACAGGATAGAAAGAAGACGGATTGGGCAGAGATATTACCAGAAGTCGAATTCACTTTAAATGCAACCAAACAAAAAACGACAGGGAAAAGCCCGGCAGAGATAGTTTTTGGAAAAAAGATTAGCAGGGAAAAATGGTACGGGTCCAAAGAAATACCGATAAAGGAAGAACTAGAAGAACAAACAAGGAGAAAATTCAATGTAGGAGAAGAAGTATTAGTAAAAGTAGAAACACGCCACAAAGGCCAGGACAGGTATGAAGGTCCGTACAAAGTGATAGAGAAAGTGCATGACAGACGATACATCTTAAGAAATGAAGATGGAAAAAGGATCGAAAGAAATGTGGAAAAACTTAAAAATTTCTTAAGAAGTGGGATATGAAGAAGTTTTATGATGAAGAAATTTTTAAATTGAAAATTTTAAAAATTAAATTTTAGATTAATTTTTAAAATAATAAGATATTTTAATTAAAAATATCTTCGTAGAAAATTTGTTTAAATAAGAAAGTTTTAAGAAGATATAATTTGATACTGATATTTACTGAAATAAAATTTATGGAAACAAAAACTGATTTTAATGTTTTACAGGATGAACAGCCTAATAATCATTACATGATCATTATATCACTGATTACTGTTTTATAAGTATTTCATTATTATTTATAATAATAATATTAATAATAATAATAATAATAATAATAATAATAATAATAATAATAATAATAATAATAATAATAATAATAATAATAATAATAATTTTTAGACATTTATTTTTATAACAAATTAAGAAAATAAATTAACTGTTAGAATTTTTGATAATATATGTAATATTTTCAAGTAATTTTAACATTTGAAAAACATCAAAATAAGTTGTAGAGCGTTTCAATTTTAATGAAAACATACCAGTCAACGAATTCTTTATTCATAAGCAATTGCCGACTTTCATAACATAAATCAAAAGCAAAGTTGGGAAATGCAAATATTCACGGTTATGTAATTATCTAATTAAAATCAAATGATTAAAGCTCAATATAATCCACAATTACAACTGGCAACAATAAATCATTCCAAATCAGAAATTTATAATGCAGATGACATATAATAATGATAATGATAATAATAATAATAATAATAATAATAATAATAATAATAATAATAATAATAATAATAATAATAATAATAATAATAATAATAATAATAATAATAATAATAATAATAATATAATAATAATAATAATAATAATAATAATAAAATAATTATAAGAAGTATTTAATTATAAGAAAGTGACACTCAAACATTCGTTTTACGATATATTTCGACAGTCTTCCTGTCATTATGATTTAACAAAAAAATTACAAAATTTTAGTATTTAAAAAAATTTTCAATTTAATAATTCATTTTTTTTTCAAATTTTATTATAAATTTTTAATTTTAATTTTTTAGTTTAGCAATAAAAAACTGTAACAATCCACATGCACTCAATTTAACTACTAAACTATTTTAAAACATTTAAAACACACGTTTTCATCGCTTTTAACACATTAATTTTCAAATTCTATGATTTTATCAACAAAGCTTCACATATTACACATTCCCAATAATTAAGACAAAATTTAATAAAATTCTAAAACCAAACATGCCTATTTTACTCATACAATATTTTATTGTGTTCACTGATATTGTACAGAGATGATAGGAAGCCTCTTCAATACACCAAAGCGCATTTGATTATCATAAATGAGACATTCATTTAGCTATGTCAAATAAGCTTTGTTTTGGATTTTAGTTAATTTTAAGATTTTTTGTTAAAATAATGAATAAAGAAGTAATATATTTATTTATTTATTATAATATACAATAAATTTTTCATAGTTCACCTAAAATATCAAGTATTTAGGGAAGAATCTTTAATATGATTGTTAATATGATTTTTGAAATTATTATCATCTGATTTTTGAAGTTCCTCGTTAACTGCATGGGATATTGCAGTAAATCATTCATTGGAGGTAAATCTGTCTGGTAAATCCATCAGCCGAAGAAACTTTAGTCCTTTCCCCATTTTTAATTTTGCTCAAAACTTTCGATGGGGTTCAAAAATGGATTATATGGCAACTTTTCTATTTGAATAGTCAATGAAGATATATTATTGTAAATGGATTAGCTCTTCTTTGGATATTGAGACCTCGATTTGTTGGTATATTGTTATAAATTCTACTCGTGATCAACCGAATCTCTTGTTCGTCCATGTATTGAAGAGCATTCATCTATGAATTTCTTGAAATGAAATAGTCGATGTGTATTTTTTATTATAGAAATTTTGTGAACCGTGTTTGTATGTATTTATTTTCTTCCAACAGCGATTTTTTCTATCTTTCTATAGTGTAATAGCCAATTTAATGTCACCTAGCTAATTCAATGTCCCTTCTGGCTATGACACACACACACACATTTATTATAGGTAAGTTAATATTTATATTATTAAATTTGCAAATCAATGGCCATTTGATGATAATCAATTGCCGGTTGTTGTATACGTAACATTGCACCCATTACATGAAAACTAATAAACGAAATCCGAACACAATCCACTTCTTAAGGATCATGTTTGAAAATATTTGAGTATAATTTGTGTAAGGTGTGAGAATAGGATTGTAATTTTAATAACATAGTGCGTTGAGTCTATATTTGTATTGGTATCGCTGTACTCGGAAGGTTGTACATATT
Source organism: Schmidtea polychroa (assembly GCA_959609185.1). Classification (NCBI taxonomy): domain Eukaryota; kingdom Metazoa; phylum Platyhelminthes; order Tricladida; family Dugesiidae; genus Schmidtea; species Schmidtea polychroa. The sequence continues at coordinate 79,219 of CAUHTR010007820.1, forward strand.
ATAAGAGAAAGATGAGTAATTAATTAAGCAATCTAACTTATAAGATCACCTCTAATTGGTGTAAAGTACGCAATATGTTTATTAATAAGTCCAAAATTTATGTTAAAATTAAAGTGAAAAATGCTATGAGTACGTGTGTTTTGAATGTTTCTTAAATAGTTTGGAACTTAATTTAAATGCATATGTCCTTTTGTTCATGTTATTTAAATGATTAATTTATTTAGTAAATTTTCAAAATAATAAAATCTTGTGATTTGTTTATTAAATCTTAGACTGTCAAAAAATATCGCAAATGAATGTTTGAAAGTGCGCTTTCTTATAATAACAATAATAATAATAATTATAATAATAATAATAACAATAATAATTATTATTATTTTACCATAAGACTGTATTTTTTTCTATTAATGAATTTCTTCTTCATTACCAAAACTTCCCCACTAAACTTCCCTTTCTCACACAAATTTAGTTTCACATTAAAATTTAATAGTACAGACAATTAATTGATATAGCATGATTTATGTTTAACCGAAACAGGTTTATTATTGTATATTATTCAAACATATTGAAATAATCTATGAAAAATAAGCAAGCGAAATAATATAATTAACACCATATATTAAATCTCTATAATAAATCACTTTATGATTTTATTTTTTAATAGATTAATAAAAATTATTACGCTTTCCATAATTTTAAGATTAAATGCATTTAATTGTTTTAATCGAAAATATGTAAAATAATTATTTGTAAATTGATAAGGGTTCATTAAAATAAATTTCAAGTAATTATCTGAAAAGGCAATTAAAATTGAGAATATTTATTAAAATAATTTATTACTTTATGAAAATTTGATTATACAAGTAAATAAACCGAAAATAATTTATTAAATCTTTTCTTTTAATTATATAATAGGAATCTTCTTACATGTTCGAGGAGCAGAAACTTTCAAACGTTGAGCTTTGATATCATTAAGTTTTCTAGATCTTTAACT